>VZSE01015397.1:265310-309439 GCA_013398275.1 Promerops cafer | reverse complement strand
GCGGTTGGGGGGGTGTTTCTTTGTCTGTTTGAGTTTTTTATTTGGGTTTGTTTGGGGGTTTTATTGTCTTCTTTTTTGTTCATTTGTTTTATGTGAAAAGGCAGATTTTATCAGATGTCACACTGGATGAAAAGAGGCTCAGAACTGTGTTGCTAACACCAGCCAATTCTTATAGCTTATAACTATTAACTACATATTATGTAACTATAATTATATATATAGTTCTATTTATAGCTATTTCTATAGTTAATATAACTATTTACTATATATTATAGGACTATTAACTGAATTTTTCAGACAGCAGCAACCACCTGGAGCTACACCAGGTAAGAAAGAGGACAAAAGGAGTGACTCCAACCACACCAGCAGCCAGGCAGTTTTACTGATGACTTACCCTGCCAAATGCAGAGAAGATGACAACAGAGGAGGTCTCGGTAACAAACAAGTTCTCATTCTGATTGATCCAGCTGCTCTGAATAGAGTATTGATTGCATAGATCCCTAGGTTTCCAAAGGGAACCTGTTTTACCTTGCCTAAGCAAGCTTATTCTCCTGTGAAGACAGACAGTGTTCAGCCCAGAGAAGGGATGGCTCCAGGGAGACCTTAGAGCACCTTCCAGTACCTAAGGGAAGCCTGTGAGAGCTGGAGAGGCCCTTGGGCCAAGGACATGCAGTGACTAGGACAATGGGTAAGGATATTAAACTGAAAGAGGCAGGTTTAGATTAGATATTAAGAATAAATTCTTTACTGCGAGGATGGTGAGGCACTGGAACAGATTGCCCAGAGAAGCTGTGGAAATTCTATCCCTGGAATTGTCCCAGGCAGGTTTAGGTAGAGCTCTGAGCAACCTGGTCTAGTGAAAGGTGCCCCTGCTCATGGCATCTAGTGTAACAGGATGATCCTTAAGGTCCTTTCTAACCCAAATTATTCTATGATTCTGTAATGATTCTGCACAGATTCCCATGTTTTTACTCTTTTTAGAATCTGAAATTGCAGCTCATGAAAATGTCTTCAAAGCATCCATTTTTATTTCTGCTCAGATGGTCACCAGCCCTTGATCAAATCAAGAGCCTGAGTTCCTGGTCTCTTTATGACTGGCTGTATCCATCTTGTATGTCATGCCCATATTTTAGATATTGCATATGCAAGCATAATTCAGTTATTCAGAAAATTCCCATAAATTGCTCAACCTTAAATTACCATAAGGTACTCTACATTTATTAGAGGGGACACATGCAACAGAGAGAATGAGTAACTTCAAAGAGAAAAATCATTAAAGGCCAATCAGCTGCAATTTCAGTGCTGAAAGTGACTGAATTAGTATTCAGTGCATCTTATTTATTTTCCCTCTAAACATCACTTATTCTGATAAAAATAAATGCTTTTCACATCTCCATCAATTCTGCCAGCTTGAGGCATCTACTCAATACTTGGCCTCTGAGCTGTTTAGGTTTGGGTAAAATGAAATATGATATCTCATATTTAATCCTCAGCAGAGGAAACCACCACAGGACTCATGGCAGATGTTTTCACATAAAGCAGTTATCATGACATTACAACACATGTATGGCAGACTCATGACCATGCTAATAAAGAATCCAAGCTTTGCTGTCAGTAAAGTTAAAAGATTCTCCTCTCCAAAAGCCACCCCACCCTCCCCACTACCTTAAGGCAGTATGAATTCATGCAGGTGTGTGCATATACAGATGAAAATACAAATAAACATACACACACAAGTCCTGCACATTCAGAATATAACTAATACATTGAGAAATGTATTATTGGAATAGACTACTAGAAAGTGCATATTCATCACAGCATAATCAAAGTCGTGTTCTAAAACAATTAATTTTTTAAAATTTGCTTTCCTGTGTTTTTTCTTGAGAATTCCGTGCAACTGACATTAGATTGCAAAAATGTACTGGAGTGGTTTATAAGGGATATTTTGCATAGAGCCTTAGATTGGTAAAGACCATGACAAATATTTTACAGGTTTGCATCTGAAATTGTTAATTAGATCTATTTTAACTGATATCCAGCTACCACTTCATGACAAAGATCTTTGTGTAAAGAAGCACCTTAAACTTTTTATAAAGGAAAAACTATTGCTCCAGCAAACACTTCTCCAAGAAAAAGGGACTATACCTTGAGTTTGAAATTATTGCAATAGTCTTGATGAAAAGGCTTGCTTGATGCTTGGCTCTTCTATATTGAAGACTTCAAATTATCTTTAGACCTTGCTGATTTTTATCCATAGCACAAATGAACATGTATTGCATAGGGAGGAGGGGAAACAAATCCCACCAAATTTCCAGAAATATGTTACAAATGGCGCACAGGACTGACGGCACAAAATTTTAGACCAAAATTTTTATTACATGGCTAATATGTGATTGAATGCAGGCTTCAAGTTCATCTAATCTGCATAATGAGAATAGAAAACATAAATTGACAGAAGGCAAGGAAATGAAGTGGCTTATTATTGAAACAAAGCACAAAAAACGGAAATAAAATATAAGCTTTAACCTTATTTGTTACTCTCATAGGATCTGCTGTTTCATTAATGAAGAGCCACTTTTTGACAAAGGACAGACATACAAAGCAAATCCTTCCTCTTTTCTTTCACTTTCCTGCAAAAACGCACCCAAGTTGAGGCAGGGGGAGAGGAAGGAAGGACAGATCTCTCTCTGGCATCTAGAAGGGCTTTCACAGATCATTTGGATTTTGTACACAAAGAAGACACAGGCTCAGAGGCACAGTGTGCACTTTAACACAAGAATACACCTGAATTCTTATCAACCCCCTCCAGTAACTACCTCTGTAAATTTGTGTGTTGGCAGAAATGAACATCAGCAAGGCTGCACAGGGGGTTTCAGAGATAAACAAGGAGTGCAATAGTGTACATCTTGGCAACAGTCCTGGCCCTGCAGTGCTGACACCTCCTAGAACTCTGCCCTAGCAGAAGATTCCTTAACACCAGTTTTATTTTAAGGAATTTCTTATTTCTATTTTTCTATTTTATTTCAGTAGCATAGGAAGACTACACATTTGAAATTAATAAAATCCTTTAAAATAAATTTAATAATTTTAAAATTTTAATTTTTTTCTATTTATTTAAACTTGTAGAAGAATACATTATGCATTCCAAACATGCAGTCAAGGAAAGCACTGAAAAAGAATACTAAAATCAAATAATGCAGTAACAGCCAAGTAAGCCTGTAATAGTCAAATATTTTCTCAGAAATTCTGTAAACAGATTGTGATTGGGACCTCTCAGGAAGAACTGTCTGAAAAAGTAAGAGTTCAAGAAACAAAATCCTAGAAAAATTGAAGCATGGTTGTCAGAAAACCATCTCTTTTAAATATCTACATTTTATACTTTGTATAAGCCTATTTAGGATATGCTGAACAAATGAGCCTTAAGAGTAATTAAACACAGAAATGGAAATGCTGATAGGGAATGTCTCCTGATGGCTTGCAGCCATTTAATTATTATAAATGGTTGGAAAGGGACCTTAAAGATCATCTAGTTCCAATCCCACTGTCATGGGCAGGGACACCTTGCACTAGACCAAACTGCTCAAAGCCCCAGCCAGTCTGGTGCTGAACTTCGAGGGATAGTGCACCCACAACTTCTCTGGACAACTTTGTCCAGTGCCTCACCACTCACAGAGTAAAGAATTTTCTCCAGTATCTAACCTAAACCTACTTTCTTTCAGTTTAAAGCCATTATCCCTTGTCCTACCACTACATGCCCTTGTCCAAAACCCCTCTCCTACACTCTTGCAGGCCCCCTTTACGTACTAGGAGGCTGCTCTAAGGTCTCCCAGACTTTTTTCCCAGGCTGAACAAGCCCAGGTCTCTCAGCCTGTTGTCATAGACAAGGTCCTCCAGCCCTCTGAGGATGTCCTTGTCCCTCCTCTGGATTTGCTCCAACCAGTCAATGTCTCTGTTATGCTGGGGTCCCCAGAGCTGGATGCATTTCTCCAGGTGGTCTCATCAGAGTGGAGCAGAGGGGCAGAATCACCTCTCTGGACATAAAGGCCATGCTTCACATGATGCAGCCCAGGACACATTTGGGTTTCTGGGCTGCAAGTGCACACTGCTGGGCCATGTCCATCCTCTCATCCACCAGCACCCCCAAGTCCTTTTCTCCAAGACTGCTCTCAATTCATCTTCTGCCCAGCCTGCTTTTGTGCTTGGGATTGCCCTGCCTCAGGTGCTTAGCAGCTTGCTGTGCAACAGTACTCCAGGTTCCTCAAGGTAAAAAATAATTTAAATAATAAAATACCCTTGACTCTCATAGAAGAAAAATAGGAGAGAGACTACTTGATACATCATTCCTGGGAACCATGATTACAAACAGATGAGTAACATGGAAAAGGGATGAGTTATTTCCAGATACGAACAAGAACTCCCTTGAAACAGACACACATTTGGAATGTGAGTTCTAGTCATTGCATATTGTAATACCTCTGAAGAGGCAACCATTTTACTTGACTTTGTTTCCTCTGTTGCAGGAGACAGCAGAGCATGTTTCCAGACACGTAACTCACACCAAGAAGAATTTGACAAAGAACAGCTGAAATTCTCATCTATATTGAAGCTGCCTGCCCTAGACCAGAGGTGACAATGGCACTTCGACTATGATTCCTTTACTCTTTCATTCCTCAATTTCCCAAACATCATGTTCTTAACTCTGTGTCCCAAAAGATTAAACCTCAGGTTACTAAGTAATATTCAATATTCATATACATCTAAAAGCACTTAATTTATGCTGCAAAGTAAAAAGCGACAAATTTTTTTCTATAGGACCTCTGCAGGAATTCTACCACCTTGATTGATGATATTGGACAACAAATAGAATTTAGATGCAAAACAATCATACAATGGTAATACATTCACTGAGCCTTTCCAAAAAGCATTTTCAAGACAGTTTTAAAAGGACAGAATGAAAAGAGGTTTACAAATCCAGTCTGTTTTAACTTACCCAACTAAAAGTAAAGAAAAGCTTTTCAATATTGGATATACATTATAATCTTGCTGTGAGAAGAAGGAAAATCAGGTTCCTTGAAAAGCTTCTGCATTTGGAGGGTTTTTGCAAGCCACAACTGCTTGCCTCCCTCTCTTGTCATTTAATCAGTTCACTGATACAAATCTGGAGAATTTACAGGAGAGTCAAAACAATCACAACTAAAGAAACACTCTTCTCTCAATAGATTCTTATGGAGTTCTGAAATAATATTGTTAGGGAGATGCAAACTAAAAGGCTGCCTGTATTTGTGTCTCTCGTACTCTGGTACCCCAGATGACAGCAGCTTTCCTGCCAGTACACAACATATTAGGCATTCTTTGCTATGGATTTGTAAGCCAACTATGAAAAAAGCCCAACCCAGGGTGGAACTGTCACAACTGACTCTTTGGTTTAAATGTATTGACAATTTAAAAGAAGAAACAAAAATCATCATATACAACTATTCAACTCAATTAACCATACCAGTTTGTTAAATCAAAGCATCCTCACTGGCCTGAGTACTCTTACATTGCAAATATACCACACTTTGACTTAGGCATCACAGACAGAACAGTTAAGTGACAAAGCAGCATTTACAGTGGCATCTAAGGCAGAAGCAGCACCTCTGAATGTCCCATCCCAGGATACAATACTGGTGCTTTTTCTGTCAGCCATTTTCTCACTGTAAATGAGTCACTTGAAGTGAAGTATTAAGTCAAGTGAAAATGGCACAACTGAGAGTATGACAAGACCTTAACTAACAGCACTCGATGTGTAATTGCCAGCTACATATTGACCCCTACTTTGCTTCTGGAAAAAGCTACTAAAACGTACTCTAGAAATGTGAACATATTTTACTGCAAGTAAGAACAAGTCCCAAACCAATAATTCAAAATGTGCACATACAGTAAAATTGCTCCATTTAATTACCTGTATAAGAAACATAATACCCCGTTCATTTCACTCACATTTCACTCAAATCTACTGAATGTCAAAATATCACATCAGTTTTTTGGTCGACTGTATTTTAACTGGAGATTTTTTTTCTTTATGATACATTCTACTTTGCACATCATATGCTTGTAACTCTTTATCTGACTACTTTTTTTCATAGGTAAACAGTGGCATTTAAAAACAGTACTGAATTCTCAAAACTCAGAAGTATAGCAAATAAAGTCACTTGGAAAAAGCAATGCGTAAATCTATTCACCTATGCAATAGCAGCATCTGACAATTACTTTGACAAAGATGTTAATGCAGAAGATATTTTCCTACAGCTCTCAAAAAACTTACTTCCATGGCAGCAAAGTCAAAAAACTCACTTTCTTACAGAAAAATTCTAATGAAGAAATTTGATTCCCCTGTAAAACATCCCCTTTTTGATTTTCAGCAAATTGTTTTGAACTTGTCAGATTGTCTACCTGTTCACTTCTGTAACAAATTGTTAACACAAACTACAGCAGAGCACACTGAATAATTAATTTCCAGAGTTCACCTTTATTAAAAACAAGGTTTTTGTTGTGAGAACAAATAATCTCTCACTCGTAGCTTGAAAGCCTAAGATAGGATCATTAGCTTCCAGGGTTGCTAGCAGCTGCTTAGCAACCTGTCCTACTTGTCTTCCTTCCTTCCTGTTGTAGAGAACTGTGGCCAGAGGAGTCGGCTGGCGATAGATGAAAACTCGTCGCAAGCACTCGCAAAGAGCAGCGTAGGAGTAATCTGGAGCACAAGCCATGAACTTCTTGTCTTGCTTTGATGCTTGGACATAACCTATACAGCCCAAAACCAAGTGGAAGGGATAAGTAATATATGGGTTTCAACAGAACTTTAACTGGCTGATAAAAACCCAAGCTTAACTGAAAAAATAATATGCAATTTGTAACAAAAAAAAAACAAACCCAAAACAACCAACAACAACCAACAAAACCCAACATCAACAAAAAAAAACCCAAACCACCAAACCACTCATTACATAAGCCAATACTTTCTGAAGGGATTCATTAACCAGTTTAATACCAATATACAATTCTCATGTACCTCATCTTAACTGGTGTTTTGGATACATATGTACAGCAAGATGCTCTTCCCATATCTGGCTCCTTTCTGCCTCACAGACTCTTTCATTTTCTCAGCAGGATCGTAAGGCCACAGACATGGTCCATATGGGCAATCTTGGCCCAATATTAGTGGTCTAAGGAGAATAAATCTCTTCTCTCTCCTCATCTCCCAGTGTGTAATTACATTTAAAAATTAGGATTTCTGAGCCTACCTAATCTTGAACAGACACTTAAAACTTGTCTTCTGTTTAGAACTGACTGAAAAAAAAATTACATACTTTTTAACACACTGCAATTTCTGTTAATATTCACTCAGAAAGGAAAAAACTCTCCCTTTTCCACTTATATTACAGGACTCTAGTATCAAATAGACTCATTTCAGACTGATTTCCTTTCACACTTCTGTAAAGAGAATTGAGATGCAATTTTGCAAAGTGATCTACCATCTTTCTGCAAGGTTACTTGCTTCACTTCTGTTGAAAAATGCATGCCAATGGTTATCACATGGGTCAACAAGACAGGAAAAGTCTAAAGGTCACTTATAAAAACACCTTACCATAAGATTACACACACCTAGACACATAATCAGTTAACTGCAGCTATTGCCCTGACGATATCTGTGTGTGTTAAGGTGGTGATTGTGCTTTTCAGTCTCTAACTCAAGGTCACTTATCCAAGGAACTCTCCTTTTTACTATGCAGTTCTGTGCTTACATCCTATACATGGTCTGAAAAGGCTTGTTTTCCTCCCAGAGCATAAACATTTCATTTCTATGTTCTCTTATTTCTAAAATTAAGTTACTGTTGCTGTTGACCTCACGTTAGAGACAGAAATGAGACACTTCTTTTCTCGTGTCAAATAGCTGGATTTTTCTTGCACATAGCCCATTTTTATATGGCATCAGAAGGCACTGTGTTTGCATCTCATTGGTCAACAATCCACCAAAACTCAGTTCATTGGTCAGTAAATGGCCAGTGTACATAGCCATCAAACCTCTCTCTTTCTAGAGAGTTTACACATTTCCTTCACGGATTCTCATGGGATAGACTTCTTGTTTTTACAGGTGCGAACTGTTTTCTTACAAAAATAGACTGTTATGCAAACTGATTCTCATTCTTATGATTCTTTTCTCATGGGAACTTAACAGGCTAGCTTAGCCAGAACAGCAAGGCCTAAACCATGTCTTACAAGGCCTTTCTTCTACAAGGTTTTACCTACATGCAACAAGCTACCATGCTGCCATCAACAGAATTATAATAACTTTCAATTCAGATTTAAATAAGTATTAACATAAGCCATACCAGCAGTATTCACATAGAAAAGTCTCAGAGGTGTGTGACACAGAAGCTAATTTCTTACCTAAAGCATTAAAAGTTGCAATGTGTTCCCACATATTCTCTGGTTGGTCAGAGTGAGGCTGCCAGAGAAGAGCATCAACATCATGCCTCAGGCAGAAGCATGGCATTTCTTTGGGATTCACAACAACTGAGAAAAGATACTGGTTGCTTCCAAGATTAATCTGAAAAAAAACCAAATACAAAATATTGATTCAAAGCACAAATAGCAGATTCTGTTACACATACTGCCAGAGTTAGATGATCAACAGTTTTATGTTTGTCACTTGACAAAATGTTTGAATACATTATGCTGCATCCCACTGATCAACAGCTCAATACACCACAGGTGCCTTACACATTTCAAGGAGATGCAATTAAGTTTGTTCAGAGAAACGTTATGTCCACTACACAAGCAAATGGGAATGTGTTTTGTGCAGAAATGGTTTTCTAGGATAGATCCTAACCTACAACTTCTCATGTTAGGAAAAGATTCTAAGTAATCACATCTGGTTTTCTGCAGGGCTAACAGGGAAGCAAATACTGTCCCTCTCAGGTAAAAGTTGGCAAGCAGTGAAACAAGGATTAGTTAGAACACTAAAATTATGAAATGTCAACATTTTTTAATTTACTTGCAATCAAGTAATTAGTAAATTTCAGATTAGTACACACTACAATAAAAATGTTTGGTGGAGTTGTGGGTAAAAAGCTGTACCAGCCCCATTTCTGAAGAAGGCCACATAATTGCTAACAATAAACCCCAAACAACTCGAAAGAAGAACTAAGTCAAAGTGAAAATATTTTCCTGTATGCTGAAAAATCTAATGAAATATTCACATTTCTACATACTCTAACAAGGACCAAAACTGCAAGTTCCCATAGAAGAGGCTGAAATTAATATTTCCTACCCACAGTAACTGTCCTTTGGCCATAATGCTTTAAACACATTAACCTTTGAATTACGTTTATGCCACCCATTTTAAGAACTCTTTACAAGCACCCTGGAGTTCAAACTTGCTCCACAATGTCTTGCTGCCTGCTAGAAAGCAGCCTTTTGTGATGCACAAAAGCATCCCTTTTGTGATGAGCTCATGTTCCTCCTGATCTGTGAAATGTCTCTGGGGCATTTCTTACCCTTCAGTGTGAGAAGCAGTAGTTTAGGCCGAGTTATTTAGAACTTTATCCAGTCTGGTCTTGAAATCTCAAGGACAGAGGTTGCACACCTTACTAGGCAACCCAAACCATGCTACATACCACAATCTAGTTTTTGCTTTAATCCAGTTTCAAAAAAAAAAAAAAAAAAAACCAAGAAACCCCACAACAAGAAGTTAATCTGTAATGTTTTCATATGATTTTGTTGTTTCCAACTCTAGGCAACAGCCCAGCTCAAATCCTAGCTTAGTGTTAGGGTTGCTTATAACCCAGATCAAGCCTGCTATTGAAGCCTTTTGCCCCCTGTCTATTCTTCTTAGTGTGATTGATAAAAAAGTATTATAAAGTGATCTATGCTCCAGTTTCTTAGTAAAAAAGTCAGGTTTCTACCAGACTGACTGAAAAATTACTGAGGAAAATGCAAACTAAGCCATCTAAAGAATTCTATGCCACTGGAAAAGACCCTTTCCTTATAATTACTTTGATATAACTTTGGTTTTTCAAATGGCTCTCTTGTAAAAATATATGTATTTTTTTTAATCCGAACAAAAGGAGCTTTGTTTTTATATTAAAATGACATTGAAGGACACATATGGATTGACAATTTCTGTTGCTACCGCGATTTGATATTATGGGAGAAATTTATGTGATTTCAACAGTCTACGGATTTTTGTACTGATAATAGAGGTCAAATTCCAAACAAAAAAAATGTTTTAAAGTATTTCTATAATAATTGGCAGTACTTACTATATGAGTGACTTTCAAGGTATCACCATCAAATCTGCACAAGCTTGCGCCGTCTTCAAGAAAAGCATCACATTCTTCTAACTCTTGAGCATTACAAGGTGGGTTTTCCTTTTCAGGGTTTGGATTCTGAAAAGAAGAATGAACTACACTGAAAATCGAAACTACTGAAAAAAAATATATTAATCCTTTTTATAATTAAAAAAAACCAACCCAAAGAACAACTGAACATGAAGAATTATTTACATATCCATACATACTGAAAGATTAAGCTATTATGTACTTACTCAAAATTAACAGAACGATTTCTGCTGTGGAGGACAGCAGAAGTGGTAGGTACAATAAAATAAATTTCAGTTTCAGGAAAGGTATATAAGCCACTAAAACATAGAAAATAAATTCCCTTCTCTAAGTAGCAAAAGCATACAATCCTGGAAACATATGCACACTTAATAAATATACATCAGTGTAAGCTTGTTTCATTTTGCCATCAGTAATGCTATTAAAAAAAGATTAATTCCTTTTATAAGCAGCTCTAAATACATGACATATTTTAGTTTTGCTAATATTAGTTTTAATTTATTAAAATTTATTTAAAATTAATGAAAACTTATGATTAAAAAATCATCACTTTAAGCTCAGTATGAAGTACAAAAGAAAAGAAATTCAAAGTTCCAAAAAAATCTATGGTCAAAAGATATACTACAACACCTTGCTCACAAATACTGAGGAAGAGAGGAGGGAAATCAATCTGGAGTACTAAATAGAATTTATTTTAATAACACTTTTCAGCCGTATTAAAAACAAAGTAATAATCCACACCTAATCTATGAAAAGCCACAGGGAAGCACACTTCACAAGTTTCAGATGAGATGTCATTTTCTAATTAAACCAAGTATCAAGCAAATATCAGCTAAAAATCACATTTTTCTTTAAGCAGGCATCCTGTTTAACAAAAATGCCAGGATGTTCATAAGTCATATTTATAGTTTCCTAGATTTTCCTTTTAAACATATCATTTACACTCTGTAGGTCAAGTACAGTATCCCTAGGAAGACATTATGAAAGTTTTGCTAACCTATTGATAAACAAAAAATAGATATCTTTCAAAATCATTTAATTAATTTCTTTAAAACAAACTGGCACATCCTAAATGGTGGGAACAAAGTTTATTTTCAACATTAAATCAGGCTTCTGTCTGGTGCACAGACACCATCATATAAGTTAAATTCAGTCCCCCTTGAAGATGGTTTTATTGTTCAAAGCACATTCACAAATCTAGTGACTTTAGTTTGTTACAGTTTCAATTAAAAATGAAAGAATAGTAAATGAACTGGTGAGCTGGGTCAATGCAGTGCAAATCAGGGTATCAAGAAAAGTCAACATGCAAAAGTACAAGAATTTCAAGTGTTTGATTCTTGACTCTTACCATTACTTCAGAGGTAAGGTGCATCAGGCTTTCAGCTATTTCTGAGCATTGGGAAGGGTCCATAATGAATTCCCCCCTTGTGTCACCAATGATTAGCTCTGGCCACCGGCATCCCTCGTTTTTCTTAATCAGAGAGATTTCCAAACTAAAATGCAAAGAGAAAACCAAGAGTAGCACATGAAAACACTACATCCATTTGTCACATTAGTCAAAAAGCTCTAAATGGACATAAGAGCGCTTCTCTTCAAACTGAATTATTAATGAAAATCACATCACAGAAACCATTAGCATTCAAATTATAAAATAAACTATTCTAACAAAAAATATTCTAAAGAAAAACAGACAAAGGATGTGATTTCTAATACACAAACCTCAGGGTTTTCAATGTAAGTGTAGCTTACCCTGAAGCAGTCTCATTAAAATATTTCAAATATGGCAGGAAATCACTTGTAAAGCAATCTATTCAAAGACTGTCAGAATTTTACTACAGAGGTTTACTTGAAACATAAGCAGTAGTTCTTAGGGCTATTTAAGTGTGCCATACCTCTATATAACATTGGGGACAAAAATATTTTTATTTTATAGACCTCAGGAATAATACATCAATTAATTATCTATACTGTCTAAAATCGTATTTCAGAAGAGATAAGATTTCCGTAACAAGTAAAAAAAAACCCAACAACAACAACAACAAAGAGAGCCCAGTATAATCATTAAACTATTAGGAATAACTAATAAAGTAAATGAAAAATAAGACACAGCCCGATGCACCAAGGTAGTAATTCCATTTAAATACTGTTTGGACACAGTATTTACACATAATAATAAAACTGAAGTAAATTTTATTATACTCACTTTTTAGATACACTTACAGGTTCTCCAGCAATGACGATAGTGTTCCTGACAGAAAACCCTCTAAATTACTAATTACTGCACCATAGCAGCAACTATTTAGTGAACTCTGAAGCAATTACACTGGTATCAGGAACAGCATACTTTCACAGAAGACATTTGGACCAAGTTTTTGACTTTTAATCAATAGATTTATAGCGGTGCTGCAGTACAAACTGTAAGACCTGAGTGCAACTTATGACACTGAAATATGGAATTACTCTCTCATTAAAGTAGAAGCCTGATATTCATGCAATAACATTCATTTGCATGAGTAATAAAAAAAATCAAGTTACTCAGCTGTTTTTCAGCATGATACCTAAAAACCAACAACCCTACATATTTTAATCACAGTCAAATTTTAATATACAGCAATAGTATAACCTACATAAAAATATTAGTCCCTCTAATTTTTTTTTTTTTTTTTTTTGAGAATTACTGTCCTTTACAGTTAACCTTTTGGAAACTGCAAAAAGCCAACCTTATCACAACTTGAAGGGTAGCCTTTGTTTTAGATAAACAGCTATGAGCTGCTGAGTGGATCACTTGGTGGTGTACATGTTTCTTCTTGAGTTCATTAAAGAGTGTGAATATCTCTGAGATAACCAGACCAGCGTGGTAAGTGAATACATGGCTCAGCCCAGGCAGAGTATGAAAACTAGACAACACACAAAGAAAAACCTGACTATGTTTTAGGGAGCTCTGTATTATTTTTTTTTCCCACTCTCCATTCTTTCATATTTTTATTTCCGAATGAGAAAAGCACCTAAAATTTACTTCTCAAATAAAAGCAGGAACATTTCTTTTTGAGGTCTACAGCATGTTAAGATCACACAGATTCATTTTTTATAATGCACATAACATATAATTTTTAGGAAAATATATTAGGGAATTTATAAGTCAAGCCTAAAGAATTTCCGTTGTATTATTACTAAAATGGTTGGTTGTAGAAAGTAGAAGAGAAACTAACACAAACAACAAGGTACATTCAGACTAATCAATCCTGAAACATAGTGAAAAAAATAATTGTTGAACCAATTACGTTTACTCTTCTTACAAACCTATGTTTAACATTTTGATACTGGGTGGGGTTTTTTTCCTGGAAAATAACTGAAAAAGGAAGGGATTACTTTCACAATTAGATAAAGAAACAGTACTGAGACAGCAAAAGCCAGTGAACTGTTTTCAGGAGAGGAGACATTCTTGCAAGAAGGGACATGGGGTGTAGCATTAAATGAGACCACTCCAAAAGGTCCAGAAGTCAGATATGGTGTATGTTTTGAAATCAGTTCCTATCAATAAAAAAACTAAAACATATATACAATACCTTTTGTCCTCTCTAATTATCCATGTGCAGCTTTCATGGTCCACAGATGAATAGAGCTTTCCTTCCATCAAAGGAGGCTGGTCTTTTAGTGTAACACATATATTATCCGGGGAAAAACGTATCTTTATGTCATCTCTCGTGATGTCTTGAGGCAGGTGAACTGTCACAGTCACATCATCTTCAGTCTGCTGCCAGTAGTAGAGAGGGTCTACAATTGGAAACATGCAGCAAAATACAAACTAGGTTACAAGGATTACTGGAGTCCACAGCATTCAGAGCTGAGACATATGGAATTTTCTGAAAGTGTGTTTTTGAAAGAGCGGAAATTAACTTTTACTCTGAACAATTTACACAAAATATATTCTGATCATAAAATGGAGAAACACCTTTTTAGTAATCAAATTTGTGTCCCTCATTTGGAAAGTAATTTATATTCATGTCTATACTCAAATATGCTGATAGTTATACAGTGGGCATTAATTAATACTCTTAAGTTTACTGTAGCATTATGAAGTTGGAATGCAAAATGTACTTAAATACAATGAAAGATTAATGATTAATAATTTGGTTGAGGAGACATCAGGTGCAGTATACTGAGATGCTTCAGTGCGTCCAGAGGAGGGCAATGAGGCTGGTGAGAGGCTTGGAGCACTCAGTTGTTGGAGCACTGAGGCTGTGAGGAACAACTGAGGGAGCTGGAGATGTTTAGCCTGGAGGAGACTCAGAGGTGACCTTATCACTCTCTACAACTCCCTGAAAGGTGCCTGTCAGGTGGGGTTGGTCTCTTTCTTTGGGCAGCAACTGACAGAAGGAGAGGACACAGTCTTAAACTGTGTCAAGGGCAATATAGGTTGGATATTAGGAAAAAGGTTTTTTATGGAAAGGGTGATAAAGTACTGGAATGGTCTGCCCGGGGAGGTGGTGGAGTCACCATCTCTGGATATATTTAAAAAGAGATTGGATGTGGCACTCGGTGTCATGATTAAGTTGAGGTGTTAGGGCATGGGTTGGACTCAATGATCTTGAAGGTCTCTTCCAACCTAGTGATTCTGTGACAAGCTACTGCATACTAGAAGTACATGTCATTCAGAGATGTGAACACTTTTTTCTTATATATTTTGCCAGAAGCTATGCTGACTACTCAATAGAAATTATTTTATAAGACTAAGTAGTCTTTATCTGCTTCAGCTAATGGAGATGAAATAAAACTGCTTGCCCAGAGGTAGTGATTGACTTTTTCTACTGTGTTTAGAAGTTGTCTTATTATTAAACTGCTAGAAGAAATGGCCTTTTAAGAGAAACGTTCATAAAAAAGGAAGGCTATGACAGCATGAGTAGTTAATGCAAAGAAAATACAAATACAGATGAATATATTTTCTAAAGAGCAATGCTGTACAAGTTACCTTTCTATATTGAGGAAAAGTAAAATATGGGTCCCCCTTGAAAGCCCTCAAGCTGTCACAACCCAACCCAAGATTCCACTGATCAAAGCCTCATACCAGCAACTGTGACTCTGGAAGGACTCTTGCACTGTTGCCCTTTGCCACAACTGCCCTGGTTGCAATGGATCAGTCACAGGTGCTACAGTTATACTTCCCAAAAACTATTACTATCTGAGATATGACAGCCTTCAAAATTATGAACACTGACACAAACTGTATCTGATATTAAAAGTCCATTATGCCTGCAATTTTATATAACTGTGTGAATAAAACCAGCACCTACATTAGGTTTAGCAAAAGGCAGCTGCATTATGGTGCTCAGTGAACTGAAGAACTCCTTTACATGTACAGACTATTCTTAATAAAATTACATGTATAATATCACAGTTGTCACAGTGTTTAACATTAACACATTCCAGAAATTTGATCCTTCTGTATTGTTTTCCAAATAGGTTTTCACACTACTGACAAAGATTGTGCTACTATCCTTCAGTTAGAATTTGTTCACTAACCAGTGCCTCATATGCAGAAACAGAAATCAAATGTGAAATAATCCAACATAAGTACATAAACATACACATTACAGAGCTTAGTGATACTTAGGAATAAACAACTCTATTAATAGGTTTTTACATACCTAGTTTTGTTTTGATTGCAAAGAAAAAAGTATGAATGCATTTTGTTGAAGTTTTTCTGAACTGCTTTCCCACTGGAGAAAAGAGAATCTTTTACAGGACTCTCATTCTTTAAAAAGATTTCAAAATAATTATTTAAATTTTAGAAAGGCAGGAATAAATTACATATCTAAAAGCTCTCTGATGAGTAACAGTTTGGGGAGGTCAATGCCCCCCTCCCATCTAGGAAGACTTTTTTAATTTGAGTACTTCAGACAGATGCCTAAATTTAGGCATTAGCAATCCAAATAATACCAAAAACTAATTATACATCTGTCTGCAAAATATCCTTTTCCTTAAGACAATAAAATTCTTTAAGTGTCTCCTATCCAAAAAAAAGCACCTACTATAGGTTTATGCACAATACAACTTCCAACAGTAAAGGCAAACAAACAAAAGTTAATCTGTCCATAAGATAGATATTAAAACATTTATTGCTAGAGTTTCCAAACAAATGCTGAAGTCAAAGAAGAGAGCAGCCTATCATAACCTGTCAGACTAAGTCTTACCTTTCTTTTCATTTGATACTTTTGCATCATCATTTTCTTCTAATCTGTCACTTTCACTGTGCATAAATGTGAATGGTTTGTGGGAAACAACCATCAGACCATCCCCACTTGGCTCTATTGCTGCATAATGGGGGACTGATTTTCCTTGCAAAACTCTCCTTTTAATGATTTCGTATCTATGATCACCTATAAAATAAAATTTTTAAAAAGTCATAATATATTTCTAGAAGACAAATTATTATCTAAGGAACTCATTACATTTAAAAATACTATGCAATCCTACCTGTTAAATCACAGTACCACAGTTTTCCAATGAGTTACACTGGATTAATCTAAGACTGCCTTTTGTTCTTAAGACGTCTTTGCTGATCACAGCTAGCCCAGCACAGCCTCTGTACAAATAATTTTTTTCTTGTGGAGAAGGTCAGAAGAAAGCTAAGCATGTCACATTTTCTGAATCTCATAAAGCAGCATGGTGGTTCCTCATTTCAAGCTTTTACAGCAAGTATTCCTAAAAGTTTGGTTAATAAAAGAAAACTGACTTTGAAAGGGTATACCTTTGTTACAGTCCTCTTAAGTAACCACAGAAGATATGAAAAGACCTAACCCACTGCCACCATTCTGATTTATTTTCATGCTTCCATTTTTTTGTTCTTTGGTAACACAATAGTGGTGAGTGTGATCCCATTGTCCAGTCTGCCAAACAGGGCAGAGAGCTCACATTTGTTGGTGTCAAGAGACATAACCATGTTTTAAGGCTTTGCTTTGATGAAGCACAGATTTTGGTAATTTAAGAAATGGCTTGTTGATTAACTACTTACTTTTACTAAAATCTGATTTGATGAAATGCATTTACAGAGTTTCAAGGAAAGGAAAGCAACAGCAGTTGACTGATGAAAGAGATTATAAAGTATTGTAATTCCTCAAAACAGCTTTTATCTTTGAGACTGGTTCATACATCAGTCTGATTTGTGAGATGCTTGTTTAAGTGAAATCAAAATTTATTTCTCTCTTCATAATTAAAGATTGCTTTGAATTTTGTTATTTGCATTATTACTCACAGTAATTTCAAACATTCTGTTCCCTGGAAATGCTGGAGAACTGTCAAGACTTTTGGGAAGATTTTTAAATCCACTTTTAGGGATTCCCAGAATATTTGTCATAAGTTATAAAACACACAATGTAAAAAAGAATTTTTTATTAAAGTGCACAGTATTAAAAAATATAATAAAAGTCTGTGTTGGTGCTCTCATGAGTAACAGTCTTCAGCTCTAGACTGGCAGTGCTACTGATTTAGTTTTTCTTTTAAGTTATAAACAGTAATGTTCAGAGGTTTCTTTCTCTTTTTGAGCTTGCCACAAAAGCATAAGGTCATTGGTCTCATGTGGCTTTCTGAGAAATATTTCCATCATCCAAGGTTCCAACTGCAGAAAACATAACTAAAGCCACTGAGGGCAACACGGCTGGTGAAAGGGCTGGAAAGAATGTCCTGTCAAGACTAGGTGAGGACTTCAGGCTCATCCAGTTTGGAGAAAATGAGGCTGAGGGGCAACCTCACTGCTGACTACAGTCTTCCGAGGGAGGGGAAGTGGAGATGGAAATGCTGAGCTCTGCTTGGTATCCAGTAACAGGACATGTGGGAATGGTTCAAAGCTGCACAAGATGAGGTTCAGACTGGACATGAGGAAGCATTTATTTCCTGAGAGAGTGGTTAAACACGAGAACAGGCTTCCTTGAGAAACGGTCAAAGCCCCATCTGTCAGTGTTTAGGAGGCATTTGGACAATGCTTTTAACAAGAGGCTTTAACTGGCCAGGCAGCTGGACTAGATGACAGTTGTAGGTCACTTCCAAATGAACTATTCTATTCTATGCTATGTTATCCATACTATATATGTAGGAGATGGAAGAACATTTGGCTAGTAACATCACAGTATGCCTCAACTGCTTGAGTTCAACTAGTTAAAGATCTTGTTTCTGTCAGTATCAAAATTTTATTTCTTGGAACATAATGAACACAACCATATCACAGTCATTCCAAGAATGTCTATTTAATCCACACATCTTTAAATCAGACAGTGACACATGGGGTCTTGTATCCTTCATGTAAATCATGATATATAATGTATATCTATATGGTCATATTGAATATATAAAGTATCATTTGTAAAACTCTATTAGGGTAAAATATTAATTAGTAGGTATTAATATACTAACTAATATGTTTTCAATGTGTTGGTCTAAAATTAATGGAATAACTTCATACTCTTATTGCAGGAAAACCTAGAATATGCAGTATTTAATTTTTATGCTACAGGTCTTACATTTATCTCATACTACTTCCAATCCCCACTACATCATTAATTGGAAGCTAAAAAAAAACAACAAAAAAACCCATAACCAAAGACCCATATCCAGCTGTGCAATATTTTAAAAACCATAACAGACATTAGTTAGAAATAATTCCATATAACCTCGATTTTACAAGACCAAGCTAAACAGAAATTGCATTTCATAACATTCAAGTAAAGTGCTATCTTGTTTTCTAATTATCTTAATGACACAAGTGCAAAACTTTACTTCTTCCTGTTTTCCAAATGTCTGTCAAAATTTAGGTCTATAACCAGTAAGTTGATCTCAAAATATAAGAAAAAATTACCTATGTAAAATCTAAGCTGTGGAAAAGAAATATCAGAACCTGTGGAAAAATAACTTCTAAGACAAAGAATAAAAATGTGATTTTCTTTTTTTTTAAACATTATTCACCAGTAATATAGATGTCAAACACTTACCACCCTCTTTTCTTTCTGCAATTGTAACCCATTCCAAGGTAACATGAAATCCACTTCCTTTTGTGTCCAGTTCATCTTTTTCTACCCTAAGCAGCAGCACAGCTAGTGAATGTGCATCAGATTTTACAAATGAAACACTGTGTGCTATAATAAATGGACTTCCTAGTTCTTCATTAAACACAATCTAGAAGACAAAAAAATAACAGTAAGTCAGACAGTTAAGCTGGAATCCTTGCTCTTTTTACAGAAAGCAGGGAAGGGTTTCAGTGAATGTCAAATCAGTAACAGTTTGTCTCCCACAAATGTCTCTGCCAATATGAACCCACAAATGTCACACCTTACTGGTTCCTCCTTCTGTGGCTATCAAGCTACTGTACTGAAATGTCTTTAAACATTACTGCTTATATTGAACAATCATTATAAGAGCCCATTAAACAAAGCACAAAGATCCCAAACCTGTCTGCATTGTGGCTGTTTAGCACTGCAATAAAGAGCTACAGCAACTGGTGAGAACAAGAGGGTCCATAAACACTGCCTATCAACTGGGCAGATGGTCTCACACTCAAGATGAAAATGTAGGCATTTCCCCAAGGCCCTCACTAGTTCTCTAGATACTTCAACATTCTGAAAATCTTTGTAGACCTTGACAAGTGCAAACAGGAACACATAAAGGTCCAAAGCATCACTGCCAATGTTCAATCATCAAACGTGCCATTATTTAGCTTTGCAAAGAGATCCCATTTTCCTCCTCTATGAAGTAAGAAACAAAAAGCTATAATGAAATGAAGGAGAATAATATTAATGTTTAGGAGAAGCTAGTGTTAGAAGTCCTTGCATTTTTATTTATGTACATGGATTGGAAAAGTCCATCCAATATTTGAATGTGACTAAGTAGGCAGAATACATAACTATTACTGTCATATTTAAAGGCTAATAAGCACCACTGTGGATAAAAAATGTCATTAATTATGAACTTAAAGTTATACATTTCATTAATTAATGAAAATTATTTGTATTATATGAAAATTATTTCATTAATTTCATGCAGAAAGACTCCATATCTTATAGCATGAGACATTTGGTACCTATAGTGGGAAGTTTTGAACTAAAAACCATGTATTCCAGCTTTTTTCAAAAAGTACTCACTCAGCAAAAAAAGAAGATAAAGACAAAATGAATCCAAACAACAGAGAAGAAGAAAAGAAACATTATTTGCTAGAAGATTAACACGTGAAAATGAAAGAACAAATGAAAGAATAAATTACAAAGAATTCAAGCTGCAGCGGTTGAGTAAGTGTAGACTCAATCCAGCTGTTGTTACTGAAACCTGATAAAGTTTGAGGATTTATAGGGTTGTGGTATTACTCTAAACAACTCTAAACCACTCTGTGCTGTACATACTCAACAAGTCAATTTAAATGATGACAGAACCTCAGATATAAATCCTGTATTTTTGTTACACTGACAACTTCAATGTAACTTATTTATGTGTCAGCATTCTCACACAGAAAGAATAAAAACCAGTTGGTATTATTATCAAGAGTCTAAAAACAGGATGATCAATTTCCTTTACTGAACTCCCAAAAGATGTAGAGAAAGGAGCTAATCCATCATGTTGAAATCTTCCACTTCAGTACATACACCTAAGTTTCTGTCAATACTAAAACATCTGTGATTTCTTAGGAAACTACCCTCTAATAAATAAAATAGATGCAAAATGTGGGCACTTTTTACCAAATTCATCTTTCATAAACAAAGAGGAGCTAACCACAGAACATGAGACTCACAGCTCCAGGTAGAAATGTAATGATTATATCTGTTGTGTCCAAGCAGGATAACGAACACCATTATCAATGCAGTTAGATCACTTTGCTAGGGATTTATGTACAACTCCTAAATATATTATTGCAGGACGTACCTCCCACTTTTCAGATGCACTGCTTCCACGTTTGCCTGATTTAATTAAATACAGTCTTCCTGTACCATCAGAAAGGGTAACCCAGGTGGAGGATGAGAAATGCATTGAGGCACAAAGGCGATTATCACACGCAGTCAGCTCCGTAGGTAGCCTGAAAACTTCTCTTGGTTTTTGTAGAGCAGTGTCCTATAAACAAACAGTCATGAACTAAGACTCTATGAAGTATTTATTAATTTCAGTAAATATTACAGGCAAATTAAGAATAATAAATCTAAGTAGCAATGTACCAGTTGTGTATATCATTGAGCATATTTGGAAAAAAGTGGGTAGCAAGCATAATTCCCACATATGTGGAAACGGTGGTGAAAATTAATCAAATTGGTTTCTGTGAGTGTTTTCTAACTGATATTTCAGCATTTTTCTTCAATTTTAAGCAGTAATTATATTTTGCATTAGAAAAGGCTTTTATTTTCCCCTAGCATTCCTATATAATAATCACTTACCTCAAATAATTCTAGTCTCAGGAAAAATGTGGAGACTTAAAAAGAAATGAAAGCCAAAGAACTGTACTCAAACTAGTACATAAAACTCACCTGTAAATTTAAAAGAATTTTAACTTATTCTGTTGCACAACTGGCAAATATAATTTCTCAGCTTTCCTAGAGTGGTCACTTTATTCAGTAAGTTAAGAGAAGTAACACCTATGATTAGCCTGCAAAGAAAAGCTGTGCTAATTCATACCACATTTTCAAATAACTTTTCTATCACATTATTATTATACTATGGAATTAAATCCAGTTGGTGGCCGATCACTAATGGTATTCCCCAGGTCTTAGTATTGGTGCCAGTCCTGTCCAATATTTTTATCAATCATCTGCATGAGGGATTTGAGGGTACCCTCAGTTATTTTGCTAAAGACACCAAGCTGGGCAGGAGTGTTGATCTGCTGGAGGGCAGGAAGGCTCTGCAGAGGGATCTGGACAGCTGCATTAATGGGCCAAGGCCAACAGTACAAGGTTCAATATGGAAAAGTGCTGGGCCCAGCCCTTGGATCACAACCCCAGGCAGCACCACAGGCTGGGGGCAGAGTGGCTGCAAAGCTGCCCAGTGGAAAAGGACCAGGAGTGCTGGTTAACAGTGGCTGAACGTGAGCCAGTGTGTGCCCAGGTGGCCAAGAAGGCCAATGGCATCCTGGCCCGTATCAGAAATAGTGCGGCCAGCAGGATTAGAGAAGTGACTGTGCCCCTGTACTGGGCACTGGTGAGGCTGCACCTCAGGTCCTGGGTTCAGGTTTGGACCCCCCACTATAAGAAACACACTGAGGGGCTGAAGTGTGTCCAGAGAAGGGCAACGGAGATGGGGAAGGGTCTGGAGCACAAGTCCTGTGAGGAGCAGAGCAGCTGAGGGAGCTGGGGTTGTTTTGCCTGGAGAAAAGGAGACTCAGGGATGGCCTAATGGTTCTCTACAACTACCTGAAAGGAGGTTGTAGCCAGGTAAAGGTTGGTCTCTTCTCACTAATAACAAGCGACAGGACAAGAGGAAATGTCCTCAAGTTGCTCCAGAAGAGGCTTAGATGATATTAGGAAAAATTTCCTCACAGAAGGAAACAGGAACAGGCTGCCGGGGTAGTTGGTGCAGTCACCATCAATGTATGTATTTCAAAGATGTGTGGATATGGCACGTAGGGACACAGTTTAGTGATGGACTTAGCAGTGCTGGATGACTGGTGGACTCAATGATCCTAAAAGGCTTTTTCAACCTAAACAATTCTGTGATTCTACTACATGTCAGGGTAAATTCATTTAGCATTCTGTTGCAGTGCCACACTGCAATCTTTTTTAAGCTGAACTACAGATAGCTTTTGAGCAGGAATAAACAGAGAAACTACTGTGAACAAACTGCACAGATGATATAATACTTCAGTGAACAATCAAGACGTACAGATTTTTTGAAAATTATGCATACCACTACATTAAAAAAAAAAATCAATTATTTCCTACTCTGTTAACTTTACACAAATCAGCTTGATTCTATAACAGTGCAAAATTAATGTTAGATTAACAATTTCATCTATATTTCCACTAATTGTTCCTGTAAGCCCTGCTTTAGTTCTGTGTTGTGTTCTTAATTTCCTGCTAATTCTAACAGAAAAAACCTGCTTTCATGCTGAAAATTGGATTTCCAACTGTTTTCATTAAGTACAGTGGCATGTCTTCCAGCATATCTTTTAGGGATTATTCTTTATCTTCTGCTTTCACTCTCACATATAGCTCTTTCTTTGCTGAATAAGGCTTTGTGACTGACTTTCTGCTCATTATTTGGCTCACGGAATGTCAGCCATACTGCTGCCTGCTTAGGACTAAGATTTACTTCCATTTTTTGTGTTGAAGTAATCTCTAAATACCCAAGAGGCTTGTTAGGTTAAAAGAAAACCCTAACAAAATCTTTATGATTCGAAAATAATTTGGCATCACAGTTTAAAAAACAGTCAGGACATGCTTTATCAGCAATACAGCTTGATCAGCTACTTATGGAGTAGATCAGGCTGCAGTATTAAGAGCACAAACAAAATATTCTCACAGAAAAATATAAGATGCAAAGTGGAGATTCAGCAACATCACAGTCACATCTCTATAATCTTTTAAGTAACTGAAATAGAACTTAATCATTTGAAGTTTTTCAACTGAACTAAGAAGCTGTTAAATAAAATGGGCTGGCAGTCTGTCACAAGTGGGGTCCCTCAGGGATTGATACACACTGAACATCTTCATAAGGTACCTGGATGATGGGATTGAAAGCACCCTCACCACATTTGCTGATGACACTAAACTAGGTGATGAGGTAGATGTGTGTCCCTGCAAGGGAAAGCCATGTGGCACAGAGAGCCAGAGAGCCTGGAAGAGTGAGGCAGCAAGAACCTTGGGAAAATAAGCAAAGACGAGCACGGTCCTGCACCTGGAGGGGAACAACCAGAGAGCTCAGAACAGGCCAGGATCTGTGTGGCAGGGAGAAGCCCTGATGAAGAGGACCTGAGGGCAAGAGGGATAACAAGCTGACCATGAGTCAGCAGTGCAATGCTGCAGCACCAAAGGTAAATTGGATCCTGGGCTGCCTCTGCACAAGTATCACTAGCAGAGGTAAGAGATGTGATCATCCCACTCTACCCAGTGGTTGTCAGGCCCCACCTGGAGTAATGTTGAAAGAAGACATGGGGAGATTGGAAAAGGTGCAAAGGACAGCTGTGAACACCAACAAATGACTGAAGAATCTCCCCTGTGTGAGAGATTGAAGGAGTTAGGCCTCGTCTCCCTAGAGAAGATTCAGGGGAGACCTCATCACAGTGCTCCAGGGCAGCCACAAAGAGATTAGAGGCTCTCTCTTCACAAGAAGTCACATAGAGAAGACAAGGGACAACAGCTAAAAGTTGCATTATGAGACATTTCATCTAGACATAAGAGAAATTTTTACAATGAGAACAATCAATGACTGGAACAACCTCCCAAGGACATAGCAGAAACTCCATGGGAGATTTTCAAGACAGAACTGGACAGAGTGCTAGATAACCTCATCTAGGCTCCTTCTGCCATGAAAGCTTGGACTATATGATCCTTTGAGATCCCTTCATCTGGGCTGTTCCATGATTTTAAAATAAAAAAATATAATTAAAAAAATCCAAACCCACACTATATTCACCACCTTGTCCCTCTTACAGATTCATAGACTGCAGAGTCTGATTTGCAGTCTTCAAAGAGATCTTCCAGTAACAACAAAGAAAAACAATTCCTGTTCTTTTCTGTATCTTTGGGGGAACATTTCTCAGGAAGTTATGGTCATTTCTCCTGAGTTGAGTCAGATGCAGAAACACCCAACCAATTAAAAAATCTCAAGTCAGTAATCCTGTCACTACCCTACCCATTGCGTGTTTAAAGCAAAGTATTGATTGCTGCTGGCGTACCAAATGAAAAAAGTCCAACAGCTGTAACAGGAGAAGGTTAAAGCTATTATACAGTATTCCCAGCCAAGTTAGAGCAACAATTTCCTCAATCTGTTATAAAAAACCCACCTGAATACTCATCCATCAACACAGAAGAACTGCTTGTGTTGATCACTTTTCTTTTTTCAATTATGTGTGATTTTGAGCAAGTGGCAAGGTGTTATATGCACTTCTTTTCCTTCACAGATGGCATCTTTTTAAACACCTAAGTTGCAGGGATAATTCATGATATATGGATAAACAACACAGTGTCATATTAGAATCAAAGCTGCAACCAAAATAAAAAATAAAACTAGAAATAATGATGTGTTAGAAAGCCTATGCATTCTTTCACTCTGATTTTAGGATGAACACATTACCCTGTTCCATCTTCTGTTTTAAAGACTGACATTAATTTTAATTGGAAGCTGAACTTGGCCAAAACCAATCCTATTTTCAATGTAAATTTGACTAATATATGGCTGGGCACATTTGTAATGAGACACCTTGTTGATGTTTCTGAACACACATTCCTTTTTATTCATATGCAAACATGTTTCCTTTGCAAAACAGCACGGTATCATGTACTAGGACACAAGATGGTGCCTATTTATTTCACAGTTTAATCAGTTTTATTTCCCCTTCAGGTGGAACCAAAACTTGTGACCAGATATTAATCAAATGCCATTATCTTGAAATGGGTCCTAGGGAAGAATATTTCTTATGTCAATTTATAGCCTGTTGTAAAATCCTTTATCTGCTAAGAAATGAATTCACACACATAGTGCCCTCCTAATAAAGGAATGTATTGGGTGTCTGTGTTGTGCAGGCAGAGGGGACCTGCAGGGGTGGCCCCAGTGAGAAGGGGCCAGGGCTGCCCCATGCACATACAGCCACTTCCAGCTGGCTCCACTGGACTCTCCACTGGAGACAGCCGAGCTTGTCAGCTAAGCCAATGGCGTGGAACAGAGGTTTGCCTGCAGCCCTTGGAGCAGACCATGGAAAAGCAGGCTGTCCTCCTGGAACTCACAGAGAGCAGATAGCCACACAGTTGCCCATGGAAAAGCACACAGTGGAGCAAGTACAAGTTTCTGAACAATGGAGCTTGTTCCTGGTACAAGCTTTTGTGACCTTCTTTCTTATCATACACTAGTCCTAATTGGCAATAAATTAAATCATTTTCCCCAAAGTCAAGTCTGTTTCACCCATCATAGTAACTGATGTCCCTGGTTTTATCCTCATCCACAAGCTTTTCTCTCATTTTTTCTCACCATCTTGTTGAATAGGGGGAGTGAGAGAGTGTTTGGGTGGGCGTCCAGCAGCAAGCCAGGGTTAACCAACCTCAAGGATAAAACAAAAAATGACATTATGACAAGCAACTGTTAAGAGATGGCTTTCTTTTAGTTGTTTCTACTAGGAATCCAGATGATCTCAAAAGTTTTGGAAGAAGTTCCAGAAGATGATTTTGTCACAGTAAGAGTCTGCCAAAATTTCCAACTGCTATATACAAAAGCAAAGAAACTATTTTGCAGCTTTAGTTCTCACCCTACCATCCTCTAGAAATCTGTATCTCCTGAAAGTCTAAAACTACAATTTCAGAATTTTTCTTAGTTTAGTCCTGACCTAGTAATTTCTGTCCCCAGAACCTTGCACAGGCTAAGCCACATGCTCTCAAAAACTCACACATAGCCCTGTGTTTTCTTTTGTCTGACAGGGTCACGAGTCAAACTTTCTGGTAGTATGACAATGGGTACTTTCCTTTCCACACAGTTTTTTCTTCCTTAATGCCCAAGCACTACAACTGTATGTACCAGAAACATGGTGTCCATAGAACCATGTCCTTCTCTCTCTGAAATGTAGTTTTGTAAAGGAAACTAAAGCATCCGTGCATTAAAATGGCTCAAAAGAAATACAAAGTTTGATTACTTAGGACCACCAGTATAAAAGCAGAAATTTCAGACTTGGACTAGCTTGCTTACACTATTTCAAGTTCCCTCACAGCCACCAGCACCTTTTTGCCTCCAATAAATGATGTCTAGATTAAGCATTTCTAATTCTAACATATATACAATGACTGGGTTTTCAAGTTAGCAAACAAACATCAAGTAATGTCAGGGAGAAGGAGAAAAGCAACTAGAAAAGAAGCATCTTCCCTTTCCTTCAGCTTGTCATCATGTCAGAATGGCACAGATGTAACACTATTTAGAAGCCTAAAAGAAAAGAGCTAATGTGTATGTCTCCAGCAGTGACTGCCATGGGCTGTGGGCTGAACCAAGGTTTGTTGGTAATAACACACTGTGAGAAAGAACAGGATGTGGCGGGAGACAGGGGGCACACAGAGGTAGGACAGCACTTTTCTGGGACAAACGTCCTTGTTCTGGCTTCTAGAGATAAGCACAGCACAGTACAGCACACATATAGGAATAATGTGGAGAAGTGGATGTGGACATGGACTGCAGGGGGGAGATCAAGACCACCAGAGACCCCCTAATCCCTCCAACCCATTTCCAGAAGGGACTGATAACTGCACATGATAACTAACTTGTATAGGAAGTGAGTCACCTATTTTCCAAGTGGAGAAACTGACCCCAACAAGCCCAGGCAGCACCTTCAGGACTCTGAACATCTCATCAGCCCACTGCTGTGTGTGTCTGTATTAGGTCAGGGACTAACATTTCAGTTTCCATGCCAAATGTGTAATTCACTAAAAAAACTCTGTAAGCTTTTCTGAACTCTCTGGCTTTTGTTGCTCCTTTTGGGCATCTTCAACTCCTGAGTGCTCCTGACCCCTTGGGGGACAGGACTATTGCAACACACACTGTAGCAACACTAAGGCAACATTATTAACACAAAGTCAGAAACCTCATTTAAAATCTTTTTATTCTTCCTGGTGAAATGCATTTTTGTTGACCCACCTATCTTCCTCGCAATAGCTTCCCCCAGGTTTTGCATTTGGATCCTACTTGCAATATTTTCTATCTCATCTGCTCCCATCTTTTCCAATTCAGTGGTGTAAAAAAAAGATTTTATTCTTACCAGAGTCACTGACAGATTCATAACCCTTCCAAACTGATCAACATAGTAGACATTATCCTGGTACCAGGAATCAAGGTGAAGATAATTATACATGCCAAAAGCACGCATGTGGTCAAGGGTATATTGATCATCACGAAGCTGCACTTCTGCTACAGCTGGAGGGAAAAGAAAAAGACTATTTTAACAATTATTTACTTACAATTTAGTAATTTAAAATTCAAACTAATAATTTAAAAATAATACTTCCATTTTCATTCCATAGGTATGCTTTATTTGAAGAAAAATACATTATGTATACATAGTTCAAAGTTTCACCATAAATTTGGAAAGCAAGTCATCTACCCTAAAGGCCACTGCAGTCATTTGCTTTGATTATCTCATCACCATTACCATTTACAGTGGCCTATTGTGGTGGGTTTGCCCTGGCTGGATGCCAGATGCCCACTAAAGCCATTCTATCACCTCCCTCCTCAGCTGGACAGGCGAGAGAAAACATAAGGCACATGAGGGAGGATGAGCACAAGGAGAGATTGCTCACCCATTATTGTCACAGGCAAAACAGACTCAGCCTGGGGAGATTAATTTAATTTACTGCCAATCAGACTAGGGTAATGAGAAATAAAATAAAATCTTAAAACACATTCCCCCCCAAGCCTCCCTTCTTCATGGGCTCAACTTTACTCCTACTGGTCACTCCCTCCTCCCCTCTCCAGTGGCACAGGAGACAGGGAATGGAGGTTGAAGTCAATTCATCACACCTCTCTGCTTCTCCTGCCTTCTCATTCTCTTCCCCTGCTCCAGCATAGAGTCCTTTCCACAGGAGACAATCCTCCACTAACTTCTCTAAGGTGAGTCCTTTTCACAGGCTGCAGTTCTTCATAAACTGCTCCAGAGTGGCTCCCTTTCACAGGTCACAGTCCTTCAGGAAAATTGGCACCAGTGTGGGTGCCCAGTGGAGTCACAAGTCTTGCCACCACACCTGCTGTGGCGCGGACTCCTGTCCCCATGGGTTTCACAGGTCCTACCTGGAGCCCGCTCCAGCATGGGCTTTCCATCCCCTCATAGCCCCAGTCAGGTGCATCCACCTGCTCCACCATGGGGTCCTTCACAGGCTGCAGGTGGATCTCTGCTCCCCTACAGGCCTCCATGGGCTGCAGGGGAACAACCCGTTTCCCCATGGTCTTCACCACAGGCTTCACCACTGGGGACTCTCTGCTCTGGCACCAGGAGCACCTCCTTCCTCAGTGACCTTGGTGTCTGCAGAGTGGTTTCTCTCACACAGTCTCACTCCTCTCTCTGGCTGCAGTTCTTGTGCAGCAGCTTTTTATACTTTTTCAATGTATTACCCCAGAGGCACTACCACCGTGACTGATGGGCTCGGCCTTGGCCAGCGTCGGGTCCATCTCAGAGCCGGCTGGGATTGGCTCTGTCAGACACGCGGGAAGCTTCCAGCAGCTTCTCACAGAAGCCTTCCCTTGTAGCCCCCCTGCTACCAAAACCTTGCCATGCAAACCCAATACACCTCCACCCTGTCTCTTACCAGCCTGTGCTGAGGTCCAATTTATCAATAACCCCCACCGGATGAAACACACATCTACACACATGCAACAACAATGTCAAATCTACTTTGCATTACAGGGGGAAAAAAGGAAAAAAAAGTCTATAGTAACTCTAGGAAAACAGCAGCCAAAAGACTTCATGGTCTTAAATTCTGAACTACTCTACCAACACTTGGAAGGCAAAAGATTAAACAGTACAAAGCAGAATTAGTTCACAGTAATTACAGAAAAAAAACTAAAAAAAAAGCACCAAACAAAATAACAACAAAAATCGAAAGCAAACAAACAACAGCCCCCCCATGTTCACAGCACTCTCACTGAGGCTGAAATTTCCAGAAATGTCCAAGACACCATCAAAATTTCAGACTAAGTTTTTCTAATTGAAGGAGGCTGCAAAGAATGGCTGTTCACAAGACTATTACTTTCTTCAAGGCAAGAAGCATGCTACCCACAGTCATTCACTTGGGTAAGATTTTTCCAAATAGAAAACATCTACTCAAACACCAATAATCAAAACTGGATTATCTGTCAAAGACTAACCAGGTTTTTATTTCAATTACGTGTTTCTTCCTCCTATTCCATATGTATACAGAGATGAAGCAGCTGTAGTCCAAACATCTCAAAATGTATTAGCAGAGGTCTATTCCATCCTTCTATAAATAGTCTCAGATAGACCAGAACTCCATTTCATACTCCAGCATAGTCAACCCAGGATTCTTAGCTTTCCTCCAGGGAACTTATCTTGAACTTCACACAAGAAAACTCCTTTAGAAAGTTACAAGTAAACTCTGTCAGTCCATGATGATTAGCACTCAAGCCCAGAGTATGGGGAAAGCACCTCAAGGCTAATCCTTCTCATAGCAGCTGTTCACAGTTATTGCAGTTCCTAATCTTTCAACTTCTACTTTCTTCCCTTTCTGCTCAGAAACAGAGCAAATCTATTTCCAGTATTTCACTTCCATCCCACCCCATAACAAGGACCATTCACAACTCTCTGCAGCAGCACTCAGACTTCTTACTCGTCTTTAGCATCTACTCAGACCCTACTGCAGCAGAGGTAGTTTACTGTGTCAGAACAGCAATTCGTGCCAAGAGCAGTTCATTTGGCAGGGCCATCAGTGCCACTGCACAGCCATCACAAACTCAACAACCAGACAATCCCTCTATGGCTCACAACAGACCCCATTAGAGACTGGCTATTAGCATAACAGTGGCTTTAGGAAACAATGCAAGATTGTACTGCCTGATTAATAAAAAATCCAGTCATAGTGTACAAAATACTTGCAAAATGACAGCATAATTAGCAATTACTCTCCTAATCACTGTTGATATTTGCAAACCAGCAGTTTTAATTCCACCCAGATCAAATCATTATTCATATTCACCACACAGGAGGGATTTCCATACCTCTGCAATTAATAAATTACTGTTCCACAAGCTATGGCCCTTCAAAACAAGCTAGAATATCAACAAAGGAGTGAGAAGAAAATACACCTGTCTTAATGGCAAGGACTGCTACTGATTCCAATTCCTACTTTAATTAATTAGAATATTTTACTCTAAATAACACTGTAAAAAAATAGAATATATTGTGAAAATGCATTTTAAAGCTGTTTGTATAACAAAGCTTTATCACAAAGATATTTTTCCCAACACAAGAGATGACATGAATGTTTTGTAAACAATTAAAGACCAAACCAAATATAATCCAGGATAATTATTTTCAGCAAAACCAAGCACATATAATCTACTTCCGGTAGAGTTGAGAATATACATGTAGAAATGTGTAAAGATTTTTTTAGCACAAAAACCCTGAAATGGTAAGGCTTCCTTTCTCCACTTGTCCCTTTCCACTCCCCTAGTTATGTTGCTCCTGTCTAAATTGTAACTAAACAAACAGTCTAAATACACCAAACAGGATGATTCCTAAAGTAAATGTACAAGTTTTCACGAAGACTCTTGGAACCATAAACTATTGATTAGCTGATTGTAAGGTGATAAACTTTATAAAATCTGGAAGAACATGAATTCTCTGTCCTTGGGTTTTCTAGACTGTAGTTCTGATAAGGCCTGAATAATAAAGGGGGTCAGGAATAGGAGATCCAAATCCCTTGTATTATTGCAATACGTAATTAATTCCACATAAACAGAAGTCAGAAACTAGAAAATTCAAAGGTGATTTTAGACTAGGAAATCTGACAAATGGGTACTGTTTTGTCATGAAACATTTCAAATGAGGTAGCCAACTGCTTTCAGAATGTATCATACATAGGTGTAGCTCTGCCAAGATGACACAATTAAAGAACCTATTCCATTCTCTATTAATTGAAACCCATACTGTGACCAAATGAAATCTGCCATCTGCTATCACATACCATGTGATTAGATAGTTTATAGAAGATTCTACACTAAGGTGAAATTCATTCCTTCCTTTCTACAGCCTTCAAGATTCAAGGTTTCTTGATGGTCCTCCAAAAAAAGAGAAAACCAATAGCGCTGAGTGCAAAAAAATAAAGGAGAAAAGAGAAAAGAAACCGAGACTTTTAATAAAGTAAATTCAGAGACAGGTAAGTTAATATAGATAGAGAAGAAGAAATACTTCAGTCAGATCATCACCTTATGCAGTCTCACAGTTAGACAGTTTTATGAGTTGTAATTTGGTTGTTCAGTCAGGACTTTTTTCTGATTTGTTGCTGTTTGGATTGGGTTTGTTTTGTATTAGGATTTTTAATTTTTGTCTCCTGGGTTTTTGTTTTTTTGCTTTTTTGTGTTTATGTGATTTTTAAGAGTCAGACGAATTAATTCACCAGTCTCAATGGTTTCACTAGCCTGGGTTCAATTAAGAAGCAGCAGTCAATGGCAGCTATTCAACACAATGATACGTGGTCTCTGAAATTTCTGATAAATACACCTGCACCACAATAACCCAGAAACATTGATTCATACACTGTTCTTCATACCAAAACCCAAGTATACAGAATGTATACATGCCAGCTTTCAATAATTAAAAGAATAATTTGACTCAAACATAATTAAAGAAAAATTTGCACTCACAATGCTTTATTTAAAAGCAAAAGCACTAAATACAAAGTAATTCATAAGAATCAAGACAAGAAGTAACACATCCCTAACCTAACTGTTACTAGAAGCTTCCTACCTGGATATTATTATAATTATTAGTCTGCAATGCAAAAAAACATTCTCCTCTGAATAAAGAACATTATCAAGGAACTTATACTTTAAATGAATAGCGAGGTCTTACATCTGCCACCAAACACTATGAAGCAGAACTGATGTGAAAAAAAAAAGGAAGGTAGAGAAAAAAAGGGTGAGGAACAACCCCCAAATAGCCCCTCCATTTTAGACGTTCTCCTGAATACACCAAAGCAACTCTACAAAACTGCAAAATATGCAAAGTAATTATACCAGCATATTTTGTGGCATCAAATAGTATATGCTTGTATGTCATGCCTTGTTTTGCAATGCCACCCAGTGGAAGCAATTTTGTATTGCAGATACATTGGTTTATTAGTGGAAGAGATAATTTATTTTCTAGTATCAGCATTCAAAGCTCCTTCTAACCCCACACTAACGCTTTTTCTTTAAATTGTAAAAAGCATGTTTTTACTGTTAAAGGCAGCATCTCATTGTTGTTGAGTAAATATGTGCCCGAGACCTAAACTTCTATGAATTACAGCTGCAAATGTCTGAAAACGCTCACAATTTCTTACTATTTCCCATACATTACTTTAAACACTTTAAAAAATATTTTTCAAATGCAAATGGAAAATGCAAATGAAAATCTCTGTAAATGTCTGAAACATACCAGTGCCTTCTGCTCCATAAAAAGTTACAAACGTGTTTTCCATGTAGCACTACTCATGACCAACTTTTCACTGAAGCAGACCTTCTAAGCACCATGCATTACCACCATTTTTCAAAAAAAGTGATGAAACTGAGAAATGCATGTGATCAAAGGAATGCATTCTCTGCATACTCTCTTGGTTTGCAACAGCAGCTCGATCTCTGAGCAAATGTTTACTCTGCCTTCCAGCTGTAGCTACATTGAAAAGCATCCACTACTACATTATAGGTACAACGATCCTGCCAAACAGACAAGATAGAGAGGAAAGGGATCAGGGACATCCACATCTGAATAAATTCTAAGCTTCTGGAAAGGAAAAGGAATTATGAGACATCTAACCAGTAAACAGCAGAGGTGTCAATCCTTTAAAAATGTTGTGTGACTTGGACATGTTCCTTGCTGGAGACAAGGATTTGCCCTACAGTCTCTGCTTTGGACTCTGCTGAGATCGGATTAGGGCAGAAGAGATAACCACAAACAAGATGTTCATTTGTCCCTCCTAAATGTTTGGTGATCTAAAAAAAAGGCATTACAAAACTCAGTGCAAAGCAAACACTTGAAAATAAGTTATGAAAATAAACTAAAAAAAGGAAGGAGAAAGACAACATTTACAATGAAGAGCTGGGAATTAAAAGCATAATAATACAGGACTCATTACTAGTTGAAATATATTACCAGGAGGAGAGATGAGAAAACAAATGACTGCAACAGTTTAGCATTAACTAGGACAGAATGCATTGGAATAAGGAAGAAATAAAAGAAGTACAAATTATGGTATTTAAAAGAGAAGGGAAGGTATCATACTTCCCCCATTCTTCTTCACTGTGACCATACATTTTAAGAAATTTACTAGAAAATCACTCTCTATCACAGATCTAATAAATAAATTCTTTCTTAAAATGTATTTCTTTGTCAGTCGCACATCTGACCACAGCAAATTCCTGGCAACCACAGTCAACCAGTTGAAGGCATATTAAAACTAAACACTAAGTTTTACATGATGGTCAGAAAATGAAGCTCACTGTAGTCCTCAGGAACATGACAGCCACAAGTTGCCACACAACACCACAGGCTGCTATCCACCTGCTCCAGGGGCAGAAGACTGCATCAGTTCCACAGGGCAATTTTTTTTGGTCATTTTATTTTATAGCTAGCAGTGAAATTCATTAAAATAGATAAGTATAAAAAAAGAGATAGAAATATTGAGAGAAGATCGATACTCTGAAGTCCACTACGTGACTTTGCAATAACACTGCATAAACACTTCAAGCTGAGTTAAAACTCACTACAGCTGAGTTAAAACTCAATTTTACGTAAGAACAAGAATTTATTTCTTTTTATTGTCATGTACTCCAAGTACTCTAAAACTCACATATTCCCCTTAATTGCCACCAAATTTGGGGTTCCAGATAGGCAGAAATACAAATCTCAGGTCATTTGAGACAAACACTCATTAAATCTTTTCCTGTACAACAAAAAAGTCAACTGCCTTTTTACATTAATCTTCCAGATTCTACTACATTATTTTTGCAAACAGTTGTGAATAAAATCAGGTAATTATATTGACAGTGTTCCTAAACATTTGACCTTTTTTTCAGCTATTGCACTCAGTCCCACTTTGAGGAAATTAAATAAAATTCTTCCCACAGTAATATATATTGATTTAATAACCCAAAAACTACCAAGCTCTTCATCATGTTCTAGAGGCTTTGAATCTGCACACAAGTGTGCTGGAAAGCAAAAGTTCTTGGCCTTCCCACACAATACTGGTTTCTTCTCCCATGCAGTAATCTGAAAAAGCCACAGCCTACACACCATCCATAGTCTCTACAATTCAACCCATTACTCCAGTACAACATAAAAACCAAATTTTGGAAGGATACCCTAAATCTAACACATATGTAGACCACTGACACTGGGAAATACAAAAGTCAGGTACAGAAAACCTCTGCACTGTGAATAAACTGCCCTGAAGGACAAAAGAAAACCAGCAAGGAGAAAGAAGCAGCTGTATGGCCAAAGAGCAGGCTGCAATCAAAATATCTGGAAGTCAGATATAAGGCCTGATACATTTCCTGTTATTAATTCCAAACCACAGGAACAACAATAAAAGCTTTCCACTCTCCAGAGGACCAGTATCTATATCCATATATGTGCACACAGAACAGAATAAGTGAGTTATTTTTAGTGACTCTGTAGGACAGTTGAGTAAGTTAGACTGAAATGAGTCAGGGTCTTTGTGCTGTGGGAAGTGGGGAGAGAAAAAAACAGTCACACGTATCAGTCCTCTATTACATGAGTTACTGTAACTATTATGTAAAATACCTGAACGGACAAGAACTGAGTAGATCCATCTCTCCATTAGCAACTCCACTGTTCATGTATTTTAATGAAGATCTGTAATACTCACCTATTTAGAACAGGTGCACAACTGACTATCAGAGAACCACAAAGGCTGCTTGGCCTTAGGCAGCACAGCAAATAACACAAACTAAGGGAGTGCACCAATGCTACACTGTTGCTTGACACAACTGCAGCACACTCATAAGAGGCACCCACTCACCTACATTTGGGCTGTCTTCTGAAAGCTGACACCTAAAGCAGTCTTACAGTAAAAATGTTACTCTTGTTAAATTGTCCAGTCCTACCATAGATACGCTCACAGTCTCATTCATTTAACCTTCAGTACAAAATTTATTTAGAACTTCCTTCCTACTGCTGACAACTCAGCATGGCAAACATACCTTTCTGCTCTACTATGAATACAATATGTTCTACACAAAACTAAAGTAGCCTGTAATGGGTAACTCTGTAGACAGGTATATCATTCAGTAAATATATAGAGACAGAGATTAGTCCACACAAATTGTGTTTACTGTCTCAGCTTTACAAAGAAAACCAAACTAATTAATCAACCTTACAAAAATACCAGAATTTCACAAATCAGTAAGTGTAGAGTGCTGAGATATTTCAGGGCATGGCTAAGATTGTAGGCACATATCCAACAGGACTTCGTGCTAATGTACTCCTCATAGAATTAGCCTCTTAATAGACCAGCATCTCAAATACTAATGATGCTTGCCAGAGAAAGCAGGGCATGGAATGCCTGGCATGAAGATCCACCTCTGAACTGCGGGCAGAGTAAGAAAAAAAAGCCAGCTAATTTGCTGAAGTTTGTACAAGATGTTAATTTCATATGTATTTTTCTAAACCACATGTGCTCCGTTTGAACTACCTCACCTGGTCATCTGGCCTCACCTTGCCTGCACAAGCAAGACCAGATTTAGGACACAGGTTTCCCTACTCGTTTAGGAACTAAGCGCACCAGGAGCGGGCAGCTACAAGGCAGAGGTCTGACAAGTCAGAGACCTCGGTTCACCACGAAGCCACCTGGCGGGGAGGACGACGGACGCCCCCGGCCAGCTGCAGCAATCATAACGAGAAGAGGCGAGACGAAGCGCTCGGCCTCTGAAACCCCCGCGTTCGAGAGGCGCGGGACTCCCGGCGCTGCGGGCCGGGCGCTCCCCAGCTCGGGGCGCCCTGCACCGAGGGCCGCTGCCGGGCCGCAGCGGCGAGGGGAGCAGTGGCGAGGGGACGAAGGGAAACGCGAGGGGATCCGTCCCCCCCGCGCTGCCCAAGGGATGCCCGGCGGGATCAGCCCCGCGCCGCGCCCGCGCCTCACCCGCGTCCAGCCCCAGCTGGTAGCAGGCCAGCGGCTCCAGCGACAGCTTGTATCCCTCGAACTTGGGGTCCAGCAGCAGGCGCTTGGCCTGCAGGGAGCAGTGGGCGGCGCCCGCCATCCCGCGGCTCCGGGAAAACTTCGGGAAGCGCCGGCAACTCCGCGGGGCCTCGGGGAACGCGCGGCAGTGGCCGCGAAGCACCACGGGAAAAAGGTGCGCGGGCGCCCGCCCGCCGGAGTGCATGCTGGGAGCCGTAGTCCGGGCCCGGAGGCAGCCGTGCGCCCGGGGCGCGCCGGGAGCTGTAGTCGCCGAACCCGGACTACGTTTCCCGGCGGCGCCTGCGCCCAGGAGCGGTGGGGCTGGCGGCGCGTGGAGCGTCCTGCAGGCGGCTCCGCCTCTGCTGCAGGGACCGGCGGGGCTGCGGCGGGCGGTGAGNGCGCCCGGAGAGGGTGGGCCGTGCCCGCGCAGGCGGCCCGGTGAGCTGCCGGTGCCCGGCGCTCGGGCAGCCGGGTGGGTGCCGTGCCGAGCTCGCCCCTGAGCCGGTCACACACTGGAGCTCCGGTCATTAACCGCGGGGATGTGTCAGTGGACAGAACACTGCATGCCATGCTGTTTTGGTGACTTTTTTTTGTTGAGTGAATGACACCAGCACTTGTCAAAACTCTGCTTTGCTCTGTGTAGGTTTGTGGAGAACCTGGATTTCCAAAATGAATAAAGATGCGCAGATGAGAGCAACCATTAACCAAAAGCTAATAGAAACAGGAGAGCGAGAACGGTAAGTTGACTTCCTACTCCGTGCCGGTGAGAGGCTTTAAATACATCAAAGCTGCACTACACCTAGAAGTAAAGTAAACTGAATGAAGTAAACTGAATTCTAAATTCTTTAAATGATTGCACATGAAGGTCTTGAGTGTTATATAAACTATTTTTTAAAATGCCTTTTGAACAGTTCTATTTTAGTTTTCCAATTGCAAAGAGATAGTGGGGAAATGAAGGATGGAGTAATTGGCTTATGAACTCTGAAGCTTTCTCTTATGAAGGTATTTTGTGTTGGAATGCCCAAGTTTCATGTAAGAATCATCATTCCATTGAATTTGTTGCAGTAAGGTCTTGTTATTTCCTGATAAGGAGAATGAAACAAAACTTTCTTTTTTGCTTTTAAGATTTTCTTGTGTTTTTAGCTCTTCTCTTGGTAGGTAAAGCAATACATAGTAGAGTACATAAAGCAGCACTTGTGCAAGTCATTGTAGAGATCCCAGTAAAGGCAAACAAGTAAATTGCACAATATTTTTGGCCTATTGTTATCTCTTCAGTCTGTTCTATTGACATTGTATTTACCTATCACTAGAGTGCTTATGACATTTCCCTCCTCATCATTTCACTGTGCTTGCAACACCATGCACCAAAAGCTCTATTTCCTTCATTTTTAAAGGCCTGTATGAGAAGAAATTTTTTTCCTGGGTCATGGCATAGCCTTGTACCTGGTGTAACCTTTTGTAGCCTGATGTGTTATCTCTGCTCAACATCTTTCCTGGTTGTGACCATCCCCTTGGAGATTGCACAGAGCTTGAACAAAGCAAGCAATTTCTTGAAATAGTATTGAGATCTATTTTATGCCAGTTAAAGAATTGGAAGAGTTTTATGGGACATCAAAACTATCTTATAAACAGGCTTTATCAGAGCTGTACTGTGATCAGAAGCAGAGCACTTGGATTTCTTGAACTGAGAAATATCCAGAGGCAGCCAATTCCACCTGTATTCTTACTCTGCTTTTTGCCATCAGTTCATCTGCCCTCTACTCAATTCACTGAGTAAAAGGGATTAGATCTACACTGTTCACTCTCTTGCTACAATCCTTTCATTCATAAAAACAGGGTTTTGCTAGAGTTACCTAGGATAGTACAAGATAAGCAGGCTTGCTAGCTAATGGAGAAAAGGGTAAAAGTTATTAAAGTTATTTATCATATCTTACTGTTATTTTCCCTTCTGTTTTTTAGTATAAATTTTCACTTTTTTAGCTAACTTTCAATATTCTGTTTTGATACATGGAGTAGATGCTTCATTGTGGCAGATTGTTGTGTCTTTTCCATTAATGCCTGAATCCTTGTTGTTTAAGCTTACATAGCTAACCATGCTTAGGAAGATAAGATACAGGATCCTTCATTTTCACCCAGAACGAGGTAATGTGTAACTGGGGAGATAAACCTGCAGCTAAGTAGTGCAGAATTCTTCCCAAAAGGTGAGGGAGAATGTTTTACTTATTTTAAAGACCTGGTATCAGGTGAAATAGTCCAACTTTGAAAGTTTGCATACATCTGCTACCAGAGTAGACTCAGTCAGTTTGAGTAATTCAAGGGCTTCTACGTTTTTCTCCTTGACCGTAGCATCAACATTGCCTGAAGCAGTTCTGTGAGTTAGCTCCAGAGGCACCAAATCCTCATAGTCCTGCATGCTAAACTGAAATTGGAACTCATTTGAGTTTGGATTCACCTGCTGTTCAGCCATTTCTGCTGCTGGTCTGGGAGCTCTTGGGTAGTAATTGTAGGCTTGACTTTCAAACTGGAGCGTATTTAAGCTGTCAGGAATGTTTGCTGTTCTAACATGTCTAAGTTTTATATTGTCTTAACAGCCTTAAAGAGTTGCTGAGAGCTAAGTTAATTGAATGTGGCTGGAAGGATCAGTTGAAGGCACATTGCAAAGGTAATAATGGTCAATTAATTCATTTCCTTTGTAGTCAGCTGAGATTCTGGCCAAATAAAAGTCCCAGATGAAGGCTTTACTGAAAGTTTAAACAAGACCTGGGCAAGGAGAATGTATCCCTGGCAACTTGACATTATGTTTAAACATGCTACTGAATTCAGATTACTTCTCAGCTTTGATTTCTGCATTTTTCAGTAGTGTGCAGGGCACTGTAAGTAAACAGTCGTTTCAATACTGATGTGTATTAATAATAGCCTTTATTTTGCTCTAGATTTCTTCCTTTCTCTCTGACATATTTTTGACTTGGCTGAAATACGTACAGAAATCTTGTTTAAACCAATTGGAAGAATAGTAAGGATTTACTGTCTGTGCTCTTCCTTATTGTATGTTCCAAAGTGTTTTTCCAGTTGAACCTTTCTTACTACTGTGTAAATAATATGTTTTAAGAGAAAAGTGAGCCAACTTGTGAACTGCTCCAACACTCCAGTAACAGGCACATCTGGTAATGCTCAGATGAGATAAAACATTTTAATGTTTGTTTTTAAAATATGAGCTGATCAAGATGCATCAGCAGTGACAAATTCCCATCCTTAAACCTATGGCATGAGTGAGAGACTAAAATCCACTGTACAATGCAGTAGGTACTGAGCTAATACCTATGTTTAGGTCCCATGCTACTTCATACTCTCCCATGACTGTGTAGGCAGGTCTTGTCTCTTAATCACCAGCACAGGTTTTGTCATTTTATGAATGGATTAAAATTCTTAAAGTATTGGTCTTGGTCTTCCCCAGATGTCATTAAAGAAAAAGGATTAGAGCATGTTACTGTTGATGATTTGGTGGCAGAAATCACTCCCAAAGGCAGAGGTAAGAAAATGCAAATGTGGATGGAGTAGTACATCAATAAACATACCTACCTCTATTTCATTAATATTTTGAAAGCAACATCATGAGCTTGCCTGTGTTGGATTCAAGGAAAAATGTTAATAGCTTGATACTAACTACAAATAAGATGTTAATAGCTTAATATTAACCACAAATGAAACATGTGCATTTGTATTGTGTAGTAGCCTTTTGCAGATTACATTATTTAGTCATGTCTATATTCATTTTTATAATTGATTTAATGGTCCTGAATTGTGGATGCACAGATCTTTTAAAATTCCTAATCTTTTAAGAAAATCAGAACTAACAGTTCTAGTGTAATGGGAATGGGAAGAGTAAAGGACACAGCACACAGACAGAAAGAAAATGAAATCACTTAAGGAAACTGCAGTCCTCTTTGTATTGTTCCTCTCGGGCTCTCTTGCAGGGTTTGATGTTAGTGGTAGAAACTTCATTAAGTTCTAAATAAAAATAGGCCTTCAAAATAGCTTGCTCCCCTTACTCAGAGGCCAGATTTGAGATTTTTTTTCTGGTGTTAAATTTGTGAAGAAAAAGGTAGGATAATCACAGTTGTTCTGGTGATTATATCCTGTTTCCTGTTGAATAATCTTTTTCCTCAAACTTTCCAATTTTCTGGACTATGAACAGGCAAAAAACCTGACCAGTAACAACATCGTTCTCAATAGATCCCAATTTTAGCCTGTTATAAATGGGAAAAATATAGATGTGCTATATGAAAATCAAGTAGTTTCAGTTACTTTAGGTATTAACAGAATTGCAAGAACAATGAAAGAATAGAAATGGCTGTTATAAAAGTATGGTTTTAGCATACTTTTTGTCTTTTTTTACGTATTGCTTTCTTATTTGTGTTTCAGCTTTGGTACCAGACAGCGTAAAGAAAGAACTCTTGCAAAGAATAAGAACCTTCCTTGCTCAGCATGCCAGTCTTTAACTTTGACATTCATCTGGGATACAGTTTCCTCTATGACATCAGTCATGTCAGGATTGGAATGCAGTTTACATACTTAAGGATGAAAAATCATTAAATTTTCTTTGCACTGCATCGATTTCTTAAACTTGGTGTTATTTTAATAAAAAATTTTGTGGACTCATGGTTCTAAGGTGGTTCTCTCAGTGGACTGTCATGTGGTGTACCTGTTACCGTTCTAAATAATCTGTAACTTTATACAATTGTGGAACCTTGCAAAGATTTTCAGAAAAGAAGCACAGTTAATAAGTATGTTGACCAGAAATGCAGAAAGGTGTAAAAAAAAGTGTGGAAAATGGGATATGACATACTGCTGAGCATAGCCTTTCTGATTTTCCCAGAGTAAGCAGGAGAAAGTTAAGACGACATAAAACTGTTGGCGAAATTCCTTTTGTACTTCTTTTCTAGACAATGAGTTGTTTGAAGTCTCAACATGGGTTGCAAGTATTTACTCAGCAATTCATAAGAGGTTGAATTCTTCAAGAAACAGGCAATTGTATCTTTCATCAGCAGTTCTTTTCACATTTACTTTGAGTCGCTATTCTAATTCTGGACAACTACTGTTTTCTAGCTTTGCCCATATTACTGCTTTTTTTTTTTAATGTGGATTTTTGGGGCCTTCTGAAATTGAAGTATAGTTCAAAAATTTGCTACCATAAATCTCCTAACATGGTGCATTTTTAATTCTTGTATCTGGAACTGTAACATCAGCCAGGTCTATACACAGCTGCAAAAATAAATTTGATGAATAGAGAGGATCAAGAAAGAGTCTTTGAAGTGAGAATGTTTAATTTTCCCCATCTTGTATTTGTGGTTTAGAATAGTCTATAAAGTGGAGGAGAAGCACAAACATAAGCAGAAATTGAATGAGCAATCAGATACTGTTGTGACTCGGTGGCTATTGTGAAAAATTACTGACTCAACGTAATATTCATACTCCTAATTAGAAGAATACTGTAAAAACTGTGACTTAGAAAGTCATTCCTGTGCCAGTGGGCTGTGCTGTTCCATCATTTCTGCGAGCCCCCAGCTGAGGAGGCGCTCGGGGGCACCCGCGCCCTTCGCACGGGGAGGGTGGTGGCCGCTCCATTCCCGTCCAGCGCCGCCGCTGCCGCCCAGCCCCTCGGCGTGCGGGGGAGAGCTGCGGTGCTGCGGCACAGAGCGCAGCGAGGGCTGCCCTGGCTGCCCGCCCGCTGGGACTCGCTGCGCTCAGCCCGGAGCGTCACCTGCGCGGGGCTGGGCAGAGCGGCAGCGCCAGCCTGAGAGGGCTCCAGGGCCTGCTCACACGGGGGAACAGGGCTGAGAGAAATCCGGCAAGAGCCAAAGGGGAAGTTTGGCAGTAGACGGGAGCTGGTATAAACAGGGCAATACCAACATCAACGGGACAAGATGTAACTGGTCATGAACATCTTTTGTCTATAAAGACCAATTCCTGCTACGACTGAAACAACACAGGAGCCAAGATCATGGATGGATCTGCTGCAGATACTCCTCCTGAGCACTCTGCCTGTGCTGTTTTAAATCTACCTTCATGTCAGTTGGAGCATATTTGCTGTATGTCATTGCCTCTATGCTGTTAAATAAGGGTGGAGGTCGGAAAGAAGACAATTCTTTGACTTAAAGATCCATCTTGTTTTTTTAAATGTGTTCCTGCATTCGGTATGTATCATGGATTACGCCCTGCTGGCAACTCAGCCCCACACAGCTGCTCACTCCCTCCCCCCAACACCCAGTGGGATGAAGAAGAGAATCAGAAGCGTTAAAGTTAGAAAACTCATGGGTTGAAATAAAGACAGTTTAATAGGTAAGGGAAAAGCCATGCACACAAGCATAGCAAAACAAGGAATTCATTCACCCCTTCCCATTGGCAGGCAGGTATTCAGACATTCCTTCAGGAAAGCAGGGCTCCATCCCACTTGAGTTACTATGGAGGACAATTGCAACCACTCCAAATATCCCCCCTTTCCTTCTCCCTCCAGCTTTATGTGCTGACTCCCAGCTGGGGTCAGTTGTCTTGGGTGGGTCCTCTCCCCACTCCTTATGTATCCCCAGTCCTCTCACTGCTGGGGTGGAATGGAATGGAATGGAATGGAATGGAATGGAATGGAATGGAATGGAATGGAATGGAATGGAATGGAATGGAATGGAATGGAATGGAATGG
>VZSE01015397.1:194492-256395 GCA_013398275.1 Promerops cafer | reverse complement strand
CGTCCGGGGCGAAGTGGGGGGGGGGGTCTCATGGGCTGCGAACAACGTGAAGTGGCGGACCAGTAGATAGGCACCGTTTGGGGACTGAGGGGCTTGGCACCCTGCGGGAAAGGGCGAGGGCACACGTCCTGTCAGAGCTCGTGGTGGGACGGCATTGCTTGGGGTTGCCTACTGTTTACGGTAACGGGCAAATTTAATAATACGTAGTGTGAAAATTTCTTAGTACACTTTTAAATACGCATCTCTAACAGCTCACAGAAAAATTCAGTGCTACTATCTGGCTTCAGTGCTGTCTCTAATAATATTCAAGCCTTGGTCAGTAGAACGGTAGGGCACTGCTTTTTAGTCATGAATTCACGGTTTAAGTGTCTGAGTTGCATGTCTAATGAAAACTGGCATAGCTTGCTGCTTTATAGCTCTGTGGAAATACACATGTGCACTGTGGAGATTTCTTCAGGCCGTCTTGTAGTGTCATTGTTTTTAAATAGCTGGTCTCGTCAAGACAGGCATTGCAAGATGATTTTGTAGTAGTAACGAGTGTGTTAATTTGTTGTCTCTGGCATTCCATGTAGTTACAGAAAACTTAGATCCAGGATGGCAAATAGGGACTGCAGCAGAACTGGGGTCTCTTAGACTCTGGTTCTATGTCTGAGAACTTCACTTTGTGAAGTGAGTTATGTGAATTTGTGCGTTGTGTAAAAGACTTGTTGCAAAAGTGAATGAAGTTATAGTGTAGTCTCACAAGATTGCATTACTTCAAGCTGTGTTCTGTATTTTGTGTTCTGTATTCTTTGACAATTCCTTACCTATATATGCCACTGTCTGGTTTTCACAAGACAGTGGCATATATAGGTAAGGAATTGTCAAAGAATAACTGCTCGTTCAGTGGATATATACTTCCTATCTTAACTAATATTGCCTTGAAGAGTAGAATTTATTCTAATTCAGAACAGAAAGCTTCAGGAGCTCACATTAGTGAGGTTGTAGCCATATTCAGTTTCTTGGAGAGGAAGGGGTTAGATGTGGTGGTATTACTAAAGAAGTTTTATGACTCTGTGAGTAACATGTTTCAAAAAGAGTTGACACTCTGTTGTATATCAGTATTTGGAGTCTAGAAATAACTCAGGAATTGCCAGCAGTCACCAATTTTTGCTGCCTTTAGTTAGAGAGACAGACATTCTGCCTTGACTTTTGGTATTTTCTGCAGCTTTTGATAGCATCTCTTTCTGGATTTGAGTGCCTTTGATGACTTTACTCTGCCTATGATTAATGTGAGTGAGCTGTCTTCTGTCCCAGCTACTTCAACTGCCTAGTTAGGGTATTTGCACTGAAAGTTGGAACATCAGTGTTGAAACTACAGTACCTTTACAAACAGCCCACAATCACTTACCTACAGTTAGATAGAGAAGATGCCTCCTGATCTTCCCTTTTGATTCTGCTTCTCTCCCTAATGCCGTAATAGCATGGCTTTAAGGTTCAGTCATGCTGCCACTTAATGTATCTATTTATCAAACTCAGTGGTCAAGACAGGATTTTTTTTCCCTCCACACACATGTTCTCAATATTATGTTTCTGTGTAAAGTGATGAAAAAACCAAGAAACCAAACAAATCAACCAGAAAGAGGGCAGTGGAACCTCTCAGTAGGCTAGAGTGTCATGGTTGCTGTCTTTGAAATGCAGGAAGTGTTGGTGTTGTCTTTCAGTGTCTGACTGAAAGCTGTTCTTGAATCATTACATTGTCTATTTTAAAATACAAAGTGTCTTTATACATCTTGTAACATATATGATTTGGAGGAGGATTTGTGTGCTTGAAAACAGGTTTTTTATCTTTATCTACTTATTTTAATAAAATTCCATCTCCCTATAAACCTACTTCTGATCTTTGATGTGGCCATTCTACTAACGTAGAACTTTATACAAGATCAACTTTTAAGAAATTCTATCCTTAGCATTGAAACTTTGCTAGGGTTTTATCAGCTGTTCTAGTGACAACACAAAAACACTGCTGAACCAGTATGAATATTTGATGCTTACAAATGTAAACACTCAAGGCCATCTTAGTCTTTTGTACTAGGAAATGAACTTGTTTTGCTTGAGGAGGGTGAAGCTTTTTTTGTAAATTGGACGGGAGCCTTTCAGTTTCAGACAAGTTATTTTAGGCATCATTGTCTGGTTATTTATCTACCTGTGTTTAATATGAGCTAAAATCACCGGTTCCAAGGTGTGTTCGTGTTTACATTCCAGAGTCACAAGTGAGCTGATGTGGAAGAAAGCTGATGTGACAGTAAAAGATGAGTTCACTAGGAGAAAACAAGTTTCTAAAATAATTTTAGTGCCCCAATGTGACTTTATTTTAGAATTGGCTCTGCCTGTAAAAATCCTGTTTAAGTGGTATTTATCTGTACAGTTAGATATGAAAGAGGAAGTGTTTCTCCAGGTGCCAGTACAATGTACAATGATAAACAGTGAGAGTCTTGCTTATTGCACCATAGTTGTCTAACCAGTGCACCTGAGGGTGGACTATGGTGGCTACTGTCAGTGAAGTCAGAGGTGCAGGAGCTATAATGAAGCTGCTGTTGCAAATTGTAAGGAAAGTAAAAACCTTCAGTAAAATTCTGAACTTTCCATCCCTTCATTCTATTTCCTTTATGGGTCTCTAAAATGTTTAAGTTTCCTCGTTCTTCTCACTTGGTTTTAAAGTGTTTAACATCTCATGGCTGTTGTCTTTTAGTCCCTTCTGTGCTCATATTCCATGTGAAGACCTGTTGTGACTTTTTACCTGTGGAAGGCACTATGAGAAGCACATGTCAAACTCCAGCTAAATTTGGTGTCTCTTGCAGAATTGTTGAGTTGACCATGAGTATTAAATTGATTAGGATTCATGTCTTGATTTATTTGCTTCTTTATATCTGTTGTAATGGAAGTTCATTTGACCCTAAATCTCATAAATGTAACAAAGCAATTCCAGTAGTGGGAGAAGGAAATCTATCCTGTTTTATAAATGGGAAGCTGAGGCATGAGGTGAATAGGAAGGATGTATCAGGCTGGCAGACTACTCTTACCAGATTTTTTGAATTTTAGTCCAGTGTTTCACGTTTGCCTCCATCTGTTAAGAAATGTTTTAGGGTTTTTGATGTAGCACTGCAAATTTGCATTGTGTGTCTGTCATCCTGTGTTACAATTGACTGCTGATAGAGTTGTGGTTCCTTTTGGTATTGTTTATCAAGGAAAGGCTTTAGGAAAGAAAGAATGTTGTGGCCTGCCATTTAGCATTACACTGTTCAGTATTTTTTCCCAGGAGAAAGAAGATGCATGGCTGTGCTTCTTTCCAGTGTCTGAGAAAGATGGACAAGAAAAGGATCAACGCCTTGTTTTGCTTAACAAGTTTAGTGTAAGGGTATTGCATGAATTAAGTTTGCAGTGAACTGAGGAAATTAGGGTTCTGTGTACATCTGTATTCATACAACTACGTCCAGATACAAAATGAACCTTTACCTTGAGAAATTTAATTAACATTAAAAAACTCCCAAGCACAAAAGAACCCAACCCCAAAAGGCACCAAACAAAACTCAGAACCTTTAGCAAACCTTTAACTTTTCAGGTAGTGCTGTTCTTAGAGCAACAACACACGTTTCAAGTGCTGTTTCAGACAAAGGGGAAAATGCTTGACTTGTCCTTAACTTGAGACAGCAATTGGTTCAAGATTGTGTTTTAAATTAATTTATAAAAATAATATTAATTAAATTAATACAAATATATACTGCTTCATACCATAAATAGCAGTATAAAAACCAGGTACATTGAGGAAAGTTCTTTTTAAAAGTAAATGATTGCTAACACTACTATGGCTGGCTGGTAGCATACTGTTGACAAAACTCTGGTTGGGCATCTGACAGTTTATAGTGTATGGAGCTTAACTGGGAAGACTGCAATCAATGCTCAGAAAAGAGGTGGGCAAAACAGTACTTAGTGTCTTAAATCATAGAGTCACTAAGGTTGGAAAAGACCTCCAAGATCATCAGGTCCAGCCTTTGAAGGGCCTAGTTCTAGCTCAGCTGAAATGAAATGCAGCTCTGGCACAAATATGCTAACTGGCCATATGTCTCATTGTAACTCTGAAATCTTTGCCTGACACATGGAAAGTGGAGAAGTGCAAGTTCTCTGATTGTCATGGGGAATAATGGTAGCTGTTGAACTCTGTCAAATGGGCATACTGGTGATACTGGAGGTGTAGTCACTCTTACATGGGAATGGCCTGGGAAGTGGATTAACTATTGGTGATTAGTTCTTGTCAACAGTGAACTTCACAAGTCCAGTGACTCTGCAAGTCAGAGTTCTTGGGGATTATGGTTTTTTCAACTGTTTAACTTTATACTGAGAACTCAATTCAATTTGATATATGAAAGAATGGGCATGAGTTGAAAACTGGGCTCATTTATATGTACACATATAAATATATATATTGGTAACTGACACACTTGAACATTGTTCTGGTTTTAGTTTTGCACTTAGTAATCTTCCTAGTTCCTTGACTTTAGGCGTAAATAATGTTGAGTCTGCAAAGGTTTTTGGTGGCTTCCTAAAACAACCTTCTCAGTCAATAGTTAGCAGGTTTTTAAATTTAGGGTCTGTCTGTACTGTCCAGTGTCGCAGTTAGATAGCCTGAACAAAGGAAAAGAGCTTTACTCTTGCTAATATTGAGTACTGTTCTGCTCTTTCCCTCCTGCCCCCAAACAGATAAAAGAGTGAATTCTGGTGGAGTGGAGAGAGCTTCTAAACAAGCTTCCTTTCAGAAAAGATGTACCTTTATAATCATTTCAGCAGGTCATGTGCTCTTCATGCCTCATATCCCAGGCAGATAACTTCTAGCTGCCTCTCCTGAAAATAACATCTTCTTTCACCAATTCAGTATTAGTTGGCAATAATTTCTACCTTTAGGATAGAGAACTTTCCATCTTATTACTGTTCACTGTTCTTTCACTAACTTCCATTATTTCCTAATCATTCAAATTCTTGACTCATGCATGCTTCTGTCATCTAGACATTGTCAACATTGCTCATTCTGAAAGGTAAGGAAGTATTATGAAATGATGGTCCGGTCTTTTAAACTAAAAGTTAAATATGTCAGACAATGTCTGTTCTTGCTTCTTTGTGGGAACTGACTGCTTTCTCATTCTGTTAGATGAAGAGCTAATCCAACCTTGTATAAAATTCTCTACATTTTTAAGTCTCCTATGAAATGAAATAAGATAACACAAATGTTGAAGTAGAGGTGATACATGTCCTATGAAGCCTTTCTCCTGAGCTACAGCTCCATAGTGCAGTCTGTAATTTGGTGGTTACTACTAACTTAAGCCTTCCATTGTGCAGTAAAAGGGCCTGTTTATTTAATGGCCCCTGTATGATTTTTCAGGAGCAGAAAGTCCTGTCCTGGACTGTCCTGTAAAGTAGGAAGTCCTGTCCTGTAAAGCAATATTTCCAGTACTACATTACTACAGTGTTTAATAGTAGTTACGTTATCTAGCAAATGAGCACCAATAAAAATACATCTATGCTCCGTGAAGCTCACAAATCCCATTATGTACCTTTTTAATAAAATCCTCAGGACAGTATTGGAGCAGCCTACCTAATGATCCACCTTCCTGACTCTTCCTAACTTAAAGCCTGGAATATAAAAAGTGATTTAAATGCCATAGCATATTTGAAATCAAGCTGTCCTTCCATGGAATACTCATGGCCTGAGGAAAATGTCACAGGGCTGCCTTCTCTTCTCACCAGAAGGTATGTTAAACTTGCAACAGAAAATGTTGTTACAAGTGTAGATGTTTATAATGAAAAGCTATTTGTGAAACCTAACCTCTTATTCTTTACTCTGAAATGTTCACCTGTAGAAGAGAAAAGGGATCCTTGAATTCCAGCAGATTTTGCTGAGTTAGTCCGTAGCTATTCAAGATGGTGTGTTGGAATGATATGATAAGTATAAGTTCTCTAGATTATCTAATTGTCACTGAAAAAATAGATACAAACAGGAGCTTCAGCCAAAGATGAATTTTTCTTTTCTGTGTTTGCTGTCATGATCCAGTGAGCCATTGAAATATCAATAGCTCTGTGGGTTAGCTGGTGCAGTAGTTCACACAGGATGAACACTCTTTCTTCGATGATGATTTTTCAGTGAGACTAGTTCTAAAATAAGTAATGTTTGTTCTCATCATACATTTCCATCAAAATGGAAGGTAAATTTAAACAGCTAATTTTGGGGTTTCACTTAATGACTAAATCTCTAATTTTTATATGCAAGACTTGCTCAAGCAAGCACGAGCTTCTCTCTGATGATTATTCTGTTTTGCACTGCCAGTGTTCAGTGCCACTGGCAATGTCTGAAACAGATCATCTGCACAGGCACTGCAAATGGTTGCCTGCGCTTCCCCTTTAAGGGTGTCTTTAACTGTGACTTTACCTGTGATTTTGTGCTGTTTCTTTAAAGGCCATATATGTCAGATACTTGTATTGTTTACATCAGTGAAATATCCTGGTAGTAGGCAGGTAGCATCTTTGCTCCAGGTACTTGCTCTCTTTCTTTGCATAAAAGCAGTTTCATGGAATGCTCCTAGCTTAGTAGCAACTAAGGTAATGGCCTTTAAGTACTGTATTAAGATGTATAATTGTCTGCATCTAACTTTTTTCTTTTTCAGGAAGGGTTTCTTACCATGGCCATAACACAGTTTCGACTCTTTAAAGTCTGTACTTGCCTGGCAGCAGTGCTTTCTTTCATTAAAAAGTTAATATGCAGGTAAACAAGTCTTATTTAATTTGGTTACTTTTTTTTTTTATTTTTCAATTACAGGTTCTTGCACTTCTGCCCTTCCCCCAGCACCCAGCCACCACTTTTACCAGTTCTGATTTTTCTAATTGCAAAACAATCAACACAGCTGGAAACGAAATCAAATTTATTCTTTAATTTGTGTATGTGTTCAGAGTTCCAGAAGTCTGTGTAGTGTATTTGTATTGTGTTGTATGGTAGCTGAATGAAGTTTTGTAATCAGCTGTGTAATCAGGATTTTAAAATGGCTTTTAAAACTATTCCTTGTCAAACTTGAAGAAAACCTGTGCTGCACATTTTTGAAAAGTACTTAGCAAGTGATAGTTTGTGTTTTAAGAGATTTAGTTAACAGGAGCATCCTCTCTGTCCTCAGTCAGTAGGCTGTCATTATAAATGTAAGCAATTCTCATCCTGTTTGTCAGAAAACAGTTGCCTGAGACTCCAGATTCTTCTGCCTATAGAAGATTCTTTCAGAAGTTGGGAGGACAGTTCAAGGGAACTGCTTTTTTTTTTCTTTTTAATGATGAAGAATGGTTTATTTTTTATACTCTTTTAAGTCATATGTGGTGTTCTTTTGAGTTGTAGACTGATGAATGCTGCAGTGTAGTACTTAGAAGCAGTCTAAAAACCCTCAAGGGTTAATGTGGAGTAGTAGAGTTCAGTATTACAGTAGTAGAGTACCTGAGGCAATTCTTGGCACTGTGCTGTCATATGAACTGCTGTGCTTCCTGCCACTTTTGCAGCATGTTGTTTACATAAACAAATACCATCCTAGAGAAATATATTCTCTTTTTGTGTACGATGACAACTGGTTTTGCAGTGAGGCTTGAAGCATATGCAGAATATGTGGTAGACACAAAATAACTGTTTATTTCCTCTTCACCTTTACTTATTCCAAGAGTAAGAGGAAGCTCTTGACTTGTTGGTAAATTCACTAGAGATCTAGTGAAGCATTAAAAAGATACATTTTAATGCTGCATACAATTATATAGATGTCAACCTTAGTTCTGTGATTTGAATGCCAAATTCAATTAAGAATACTTGGTGTTCAAGTTCTGAAAGAAGTCAAAACACTGAGTTGATCATAACTTCTATATTATGGGGGTCCTTCATTTCTCTAAGTGTAAAGATTTTTTTAATAAGCAGATAATTGTTTTCTAAGTTTAGTGACAGTATTTTCATTCTTTTTTCCAACTTCTGAATGAGCTATAATCATGAAATGAACAGCTGAGAAACTGCTTCAGAGTACAAAAACTAGAAAACCCTTTCTTTGCTGAATAACAGTTAGTTGAAGAAAAGAAAAATAAAAGCCTTTCACATAAGCAAGCCACTGGATCACATGAATTCAGACCACTAACTACAGATATTTCTTCTGTTCATTGTCAGCTGCAAAGTGTAGTTCGATAAATTTTGTTTTCCTGTAATGCACCCCTCCATATAACTATGCCTAATAACCAGCAAATGGGATTTAATTAAAGTTGCATTTTAGTTCAGTGGATGTGAGCTAGTACTTACTTAGATTACACAGTTTACATTGGTTTTCATTTGAACATGGCTGTAGAGACTGTGCAACTTTCTAGGCAGCATACAGCTTACATATACTACTAGTCCTTTCTTTAGTTAATTATTTTCGTGATAAACAACAGACTGCCTGAATCCAGTTTTCAGGAAATAAAACGTGTAAGTATAAAAAGAGATGAAACTTCTTTCCATTTAAAATCTCTTAATTATCTCCAACTGAGAAATCTAGATGCTGCTTATTAGTAAGGAGAAACAAACCCAGTAATTCTTGAGGCATTTGGCATTCAGAGCAGGGATCAGTATCTAATGATGGCTGGGGAGCAGCTGTTCCTATAAGCATCTTGTTCCCTTCCTAGAAGTGGAGATCTGTAGCCTTGGTGCTGCTCTGTGTACGATATTCTTTCCAATGTTGTGTGACACAAGCTCTTTCCTCCTACCTTCAGCCTTCTTACTGTAACCATTTTGACTTGAATTATGTTTGTTACAAGCCACTTGCTAGTCTTCTAGATCGTATAGAGAAAATCAGTGCAGAAGTGATGGCTTGTAATAGTATTAAATGTAAATAGTATTAAGGATGTGTGTGTTGTAGAGGTCTGAAGGAGGATGTATCCAAGCTTGGGTTTCCTTTAGAGATGTCAAGTAAATCTTGTCAACCAGAAGTCTCTAATATGTTTGAGGGAACAGTGTTTTCACTTTACCCCTAAACTCTGTTGCTTTTCAATTAACGGAACAGTTTATAAAGGGAGTAGAGTTAATTATATAAAACTTGAAAATTTGATGATAGCACCCGACCTTTCCTAAGGAGGAATGTTTGGTCTAGAGTAGAAAAAATATATTTAGTCACTCACCAGCATACAGCAGAGGTGATGTTACAAGCAATTCAGCTAGTCAGTTGGTAGTATGTTCTCTAATACTAATGGATAAAAACTAGAAATTGAAGTCTCCCAGTTTATTCTCATCAGTACTAAGGAAAAAATCATTAAATTTTCCAAGCTACATAAGGTCAATTACATGACTGCTTTGCTGTAGGAGCTTACATTCTTTGGGGAAAACATAAGTGTGAGCCTGAATTGCATTCTGTTGTGTTGTAAGGTGTTAAAATACAGTGAATGTCAGCTAAGAATATTTTAATTATTATTCTGATCTTTGAATGTTGTCATGAAGTAAATATCTAGGTGGTTTATTTGCAATGCATTAGTGTTGTTTTCAATTAAAATTATTTTATATAGTTGCTGAAATGCATTGAAACAGTATTCTTTAAGTAGAAGCACGATTTGAATTAAAGCTGTTGACTTGCATAATCTTGTACTACCTCTGTTTAGACTTGTAAGAAAAAAGAGCTTTAGAGGGGCTTTCAAATTAAGCAGTTCAGAAAGCTATTTGTTAGACACAGCTTAAAATTTAAGACAAATAGAAAAATTTCTCATTTTGCAGTAGAAATGGTTCTTTGGCAAACACAGATCGCCAGCGCTTGCTTCATAAGCACTGACAATCTAAAAATTGTGACTGAATTACGTAGATGAGTTAGTCATTTTGCATATTTCTCAGAAGTATTTCTCCTCTATTTCACTTCAATTAGAAAAGTAAATTGCACTTTGATATTCTTGTGAACACAACTTTCAATTCATGATGAAATTCCTTTGCTTAGCAGACTTTTACTGACAGTAGTTAATACAAAGGTAATTGAAGCACTAAATGTTTTAGCCATGACTACTTTAAGTAGTGCTGTTCTCAGACTTCCTTTTTTGTTTTTTTTAAACTTAGTGCTCATGTTTTCAGAGCTTGGAGGAATCCTACATTTTTTTTTCAGGTCTGGAAGAGGGCGAAAGTTAAGTGGAGACCAAATAACTTTGCCAACCACAGTGGATTATTCATCTGTTCCTAAGCAGGTAATTGTTAAAGTGGTAGGTGACTTAATCCCTTAACAGGGTGATTATACAAGTCCTACAATATTGGATTGGTATATATCCAAGAAAGATATAATACTATTATATATGCAATATAGTATGAAGTATGTATCTTAGCAAGATATAAAAAGACAAGTTTTTACCTGCAGATAATATTAACTTGTACCATATTCTTATATTCAGCCTGAAGTAGAAGACTGGTCTTCATGGGATGAAGATGCACCTACAAGTGTGAAGATTGAAGGTGGCAATGGTAATGTGGCTGCTCAGCAAAATTCTTTGGAACAAATGGAACCTGATTATTTCAAAGATATGACACCAACTATAAGAAAAACTCAAAAAGTAAGTATTACACTTTCAACTATACTTATGGAGGGTTTTCCTTGCTTTAAAATCAAAGGAAGTAAATAAAAGCAAGTAAATTGGCAACTTACAGGAGGTGCTATTGGTAAATGAGAACAGGTGCTGGTGCGCAGTTTATTGTGTTCAGTGTTAAGACCTTTGAGATCTTAACAATTGTGATGCTATCACATGTTTACATTTTGAGTCTTCATGTTATTGGAAACCTATTAATAGTTTCATACTCCAAAAGTTCTGGGAAGTATAATGTGAGAACCCTCTAGTCATTTGTGCTCATATCCTTATTTGAACAAAGACATTCAATGTCTTGCAGTACTGAAGTCTGAGGGAGCAGCCTTGCTGTTTCAGAAAACAATGGTTATTTGTTTCACCAAGTTACATTGGGGAGGCTGGAATTAGGGAACTGATATTTCAAAATAACTTGTTCTTCAAATATCCATTTTTACTGTGGACACAAGACAGGAGGGCATCTCTACAGGAGCATCAAGGTTATAAATAAATGCTGCTTAAAATCTGGTGATTGCACATTTTGTTTCTATGTGCACATCTTTCAGCTGGGTACTTACAGGTCTTTGAGTCAATTGGAAAAACCTCACAAGTACTGGAATAGGTTAAGAGAGAAGTTGTGCAGCATCCACCTCTGTAAGTTTTTACTGTAAGTTTATCCCCAAGTGGATAAGCCCTAAGTATTTTCATCAGCCTTACTGAGACAGTGGTTTGAGGAGGAGGTTGGATTACAGACCTCCTGAGGCCCTTCCAACCTGAATCTTCCTGTGGTCCTATGAACTGGAGGTGATTGTCTTGTGGACTAAATTCTTCTAAGAATTTTGATCTCCCAAAATCTGAGGAGTAGAAGAGGACTAGGGAGAGGTAGATTTCTCCTTTATATCTACTGACATTTTTTGCTAATAGAATGAGCTTCAGGTTCAGAACAAAACTGGGGAAGAGTCCATGCTGTTTGAGTACTGTACACTGGGTTTAGTTTAAATATATCTCTGGGATGACTGCAGGCACTGTAAAGAACATCCCTGTTGGCCAGGTTAACACCATTCAGTATGAATTTGTTTGTTTATCTCCATTGAATGTCTCAATATAAACCCTGAGATGTGAGGTACAGTCTGCTCATGTTGTCACTCATCTGTACTCATCTATTTGGAAATTGAACCTCGGTCAAATACAGTCTGTCCTTGCTCAATAAGATTGTCTAGTCCTGTTTCCTTTCTTGGACTGGTACTAGCATACAGGCAGTGGAACTGTGGATCTGCCTCGTTGGGAAGCAGCAGAGGCTCAAAGTAGGCTAAACAAAGTTTGTGACTTGAGGTCAAGACAAGTGAGAGGGATGCGTGATCTTGGCAGCTGTTTTGGGAAAAGCACTGATTTTCAGCCAAACCAGTACAGAGCTTTACTAGTTGATGTTGACAGAGAATTTGCAGCTATTGCAATGCACAGATACGCTGTTGGAGTAGTTGAGAGAGCTGACATTACAGTGCAGTACAACTGTGCCAACAGCACTGCCCTCAAAATAGTACCTTAAAGTGACCTATCACAGAAGCAGGATTTCTCCAAGCAATATATCACATAATTGGTAGCTTTTATGAGTACTGGGAGATGTAGCTATTTGATCTGTGATTCTTTGTGCCGGTTCTCTGTCTTGATACAGTCACAGGTTTCGATGTGACTAAAGAAAAAGCTAGTGGAGGGGGGAGGAGTTCTTGTCTTTTGCATTTAACATCTTTCACTTACATGTTCATTTGGCTGTGCAGCTTTCAGAACCTGACCAGGTTTAAGGCACGGTGAGGTGTTGTGTAGCTGAACCTTCATGGGCACAGAGTTACACGATCACCAAGGAATCTCTGCAGTGCTTTGATCTACCACTTTTTTGTTCTTTTTTTAAAATATTTTCAGATAGTTGTTAAAAAACGAGAGCCTTTAAATTTCGGGATTCCAGAGGGAAACACAGGATTCTCTAGCAGATTAGCAGCCACACAAGATATTCCTTTTATTCACCAATCTGTAAGTATGCTCTAAGTATTGATCTTGTATTTGTCAATTAAATGATGTTCTCTAGGGGAAGGAATAGTCTGCCTAAGGTGTGCGTTGTGGGAAGTAAGTGCAATAGTTGAGAAATGTAAATTGCTTTAAAATTGAGTGAAGAATGAAGTAGTCATTCTGTTCTGTTCAATATGTTCTGCTGAGAAACTTGACAGATCAGTGATAAACAGGTAAGAAGCTTCCATATACTTAGGGCTTGCAAATCTGCTAAAGCAATGAACTGTAAGTTTTGGATTTTACACAGTAAGTTACTAACAAAAGAGTAGAAGGCTTTTTTGAAAGCCTCTTAGTGACCTTTGCTTTATTATCTTGGACCTGTTTTTAACCTTCTGCTTCTCCCTTCCTTTCTGCAGGGATTGTAATGTAGCAGTCTCCTAGTCTTTTCTCCTTAGCCTTTGAAAAAATTGTCTTGTTGCGTAACAGCCTGGCCAGTTAGCAGGAGATGATCTCCCTCCCTTGCCCTTTGCCTTTTTTAACAGTGCCTCTTTTGATAAACATTGTGGACAAAAGGGTGCAGGCAGGAAGCAGTACAGAATGGTCATACCACCTCCTTGCACTGTCCTTTATGAAAATAGTTCAGGAAAGGACTTTCAGTGAGTAAAAGTGTCATTCAGCTGATACTGGACATAAAAACATGTGGATGTACACGTTGGTTTGTCCATGCAATCGCCAGAAATCTTTTACCCTATCTACTCATATAATCTGCTCAATTTATCTTCCTCTTGCTAAAAATGCACTCTACTACTTCCTTCTTGTCTTTGTCCAAAAAACCCTTTGACAACTGAAAAAACTCAGTATTATAGCAGGGAACAAAGCATGGACAATAAGATGAGAAGCACTGCCATACCTCAAATACTTTTGTAAGTCTGAAGCATTAAGGTTAAAAATAAATGTTAAGGAAACTTTGCTGTCATCCAGGAGTTTCTCTGGCAGTCACACACCAGTGTTCTATCTAATTTTTCCATGTGCTTAGAACTTCTCTTTTGTTTCAGCCTGAACTGGGAGACCTGGATACTTGGCAAGAAAATACAAATGCCTGGGAAGAAGAGGAAGATGCTGCTTGGCAGGCAGAAGAAGTTCTTAGGTAATTAATATAAAACTATGTAAAGGTTTTACATGTTTGTTTGACACCTTTCTGGTAAGTGCCAAGAATTGTTAAATGCTTCTTAAATTATTTTTATGTATCTAATCTCTGTGTAACTAATACTCACCAGAAGACATTTTGGATCTAATTAATTTAATAGATGAGGTAGTAGGGAAATCTGAAAATCACTGGAACAACACATCAACACATGTGCATGCAGGCGCTAAAAAAACCCCACCCCAACAATGCCCCACCAATCCCAACAATTTATTATGTTCAGATCACATTACTTGATTAAGTAAAATACCACTTGATGTCCTTATAAAAAGTATCACAACCATGTGCTTAAGGTAAAAATAGTTCAGGATGGAAGGTGAAGTGATAAGTATGTGCTTGGAATCCTAGGAGCTAGGCTTTTCTAGGCTGATAAGGAGCTAGGCTGATAAGGCTGAATGTAAAATCAAAGTCTTGCACAAAGTTAGTGTGAATACTTCAGCCATTGAGTTTGTGTTCTTTTTTCCTTTAAGGGGTATGGAGGCTAAAGAGATGCAAATCATACACAATGATTTGAGCTGGTAGTGACTTACAGTTGTATGAAACTTTATTGCTTGCTACATCATCAGGTAACCAGCCTCAGATAGCTTTAGCTTCCTAGGCTGTTGTAATTCTACTCGCTAAATCGCAAGTACATGGCTTCCATGGTCCACTAGTGATAATGCGAAATAAAGATGATATATTCAAAAATCATTCTAAGGAAAATAGGTATTGTGGGGAAAAGAAAAGAAAAAAGCATTCTGATCAAGTATTTATTTTAATGTTTTGAAAAATTAAGTTTTTCAATTTGTGGAATAAGACAAGGGAAGTTACCGGCTCATTTTCAGTGCGCTAATCATAATCAGAATGGATTCAATTTATTATCTCTGTCAGTCTTGCTCTGCAGCAGCTTAACATGTGAGAATAGGGTTGTAATGCAAATATTTTTGTAAACTTTATCTGGTATCTATGTATACATTCTGGTCAATCTTGTCTTTTTTTTTTTTTTTTTTAACTTCATTACTGTTTCAGGTCTTGTACTGAAGTACAAGCTTTGTGGTATAAATGATGTGCTTTTGGGCTGTTTTTGTTCCATGGATAGTACTTTTTCCTGTAAAGAATGTCAATAGACTCAGTAAGATCTTTAATAGCTAGAGTGCAGTCTGCTGAGACTTAAATGAAAGACAGTGAAAATACTCTTTTTTTTTTTTTTTTTTTTTACTGGAAAATGAAACAGCTACTGTTGTTAGCTGCAGAGGCTGCATTGTATATACTTAACCCTTGCCACATTCCATTACAGATGATGTTAGGACTATCAAAAGTAGTACTCAAACTTTCTGAAGCAGGGGTTTGTTGTATATTAATTAGCTACTAAAATTAGCTGGCATACGTATATGCCAGTTTATTCTTGGATTGTAAAATTTGTGCAGTGAATATTTTCAGGATGGTTAAAGTTATATTGTTTGCCAGCTGTCAGGTTCATGCTCTAGAATACTTAGAGAGATCTCTTACATGGTGATAGCAGTGGGGTTTCCCAAAAGCTTTAATTTTTCACTGTTGTGGTATTTGGTTGAACCTATCCTAAAGATTTCAGCCTGTCATCTTTACTGTTGAAAGGGTTCAACTCAAATGGTTACTTTTTTTTTGGCCTCACTAAAAAGTATCAAAATGCAGTTGTTATAGAAGGGATGTGTGTCTAAATATTTCTAGTAGATAGAATATGATCAGAACTCCAGCTGTCTGTGCCTTACCACTTGTCCAGCTATGGCGGGCTACCTCCATACAGCTGGTCATTATGTAAGCTGTATCCCAGCTGGGTGAAGTAAAATCTTTGTTTTATTCATGACACAGAAATAACAATGTTTATCTGTAAATGAGTAAACTCCTGGCTGATTTTAGCAAGATTGATAGAAAATCCCTTCTGGGTTTAGTTTCTCTTGCAGTAGACATCACTGGTGTCTTTAACGTCTGACATTTAACATAAAATTTAAGTATAGTACTGGACAGGCCTGGCTCTGTTTTCAACAGAGTGTAGTAAGGAAGTGCCATGGAGTCTCTTCTTAATGGTGGAAGTCTGCATCTTGGTCTGCAAAGTCTGAAGATTCTGTGGCCACTCTGGTGACTTAATGCATAAGTGTAACACTTGAAAGAAGCTTGTATAATATTTCAGACTGCCAAATAGAGAACAGAGTCCCCCTAATGTTCCAGAGTGTTAATGCTGACAATACTCCAGTGGTGCTTTTTTGGAATGAAATGAGTGCAGAAAAAGTAAGGGTCCCCCTTAGCCTGCTGTGTAAGCCTTACTTTGTAAGGTACAATTATAAAGTAATTTTTGTGTAGTAATGAAGTGCTGATCAGCCATGCAGAAATGGACTGTGTCCTGCTAATTAGCAGTGAAGACTCTATCCTGTGACCTTCTGGTGAGATTATGTATAAGCATAATAGTTGAAATGAGCACATATAGTAAGTCAAATGCTCCCTGGAATTAAGGCATGCAGAAAGACAGTGCTGAAGAGTAGGCTATCAGAGACCTGAGAAGTTCCTGTAGTCTCTTCTTTCCCCATTTTCCAGCAGGTTCTGGGCTGGGATGCACTGAAGTTTTCCCGTCAGTGATTAATTGGTGTAGTGGATGATATACTGCATTTTCAGTTAACTTGAGTTAGTTGGAACTTAGTTTCTTCTGCAAATTTTAGATACCTATCTACAACTTCAGACTTTCTTTATATTACCAATGAAGTTTTTATCCCAGTGGAAGCAGTTAAGCTCACACATTTTTAGTGCATAGCAGCTACTTGTTTGTATTTTTGTTGGCCAGTTGCTGTGTCTGAGGGAGGTGAAGGTCTGTCTCTGGACAGACGGAGAACTGAGTGCGGGTTCCCAGACTGTAGAGGGCGCAGAACCGCTGCTGTGCGCCGGAGCTCCGCGTCCTGCGGGTCATCCCGGGGAAAGAAACAGGAGCTGCCACGAGCCCTCCCTTCAGGGCTGCACGTGAACAGCAGCATTAACACCATGTGGCTTTTTGGAACTTTGCTGTCTCTGTATATTGGCTGGTGTGCATAGCACTTCTTCCCTTCTGTATCAATTCACATATGTGGGAAATATAAAAGTCTGCCACTGTAATGTGGCAAACATTATTACTCTGCATATTGCTAGACTGACAGCTCTGTCAGGTATCGGGTAGAATGTACAATAATGGGTGACAATCTCAAAAAAACCACCAAACCAGCAAAACCTCAAAACTTTTGAGCTGCTGCTGAAAGTATTAGATATTTAGTTTTTGCTCTAGGCCTTACAATTGTCCTATACTCTCACTGATTCACTTACTCTGAATCTTTGAGAAGTTAGTGGCTTTTAAATTGCAGAATAATTGAACAAATATTACTGCCTAAAACTAGATTGAATTAGGCTGGATATTTTGAAAAGGTTCTTCACCTAGAGTGTGATCTCTGGAACAGGCTTGCCAGGGAAGTGATCACAGCACCAAGCCTGCCAGAACTGTTTGAACAACACTCTCAGGCATATGGTGTGATTCATGGGGATGGTCCTGTGCAGGCCAGGACTTGGACTTTGATGATCCTTGTGGGTTCCAGCTCAGAATATCCTATAGTTCTAGATTATTATGAAAAAAGGACTTCAGCACAGTAAAAGAAGGACTGTTCTGAGCCTAATGACAATAGAATGAAGCTCTGTTTTTATTAGGTATAATAACCTATGTATTGACAGGAACTTAAGGTATGACCATGCTGAAAATTGAGTGTGTGTTATTTAGCAATTCATCTTTTCTTTAATTACAGGCAACAGAAGATAGCAGAAAGGGAAAAAAGAGCAGCAGAACAACAGCGAAAGAAAATGGAGAAAGAGGCACAAAGGCTAATGAAAAAGGAACAAAACAAAATTGGTGTAAAACTGTCCTAACAGAAGCCACGCAGCAATGGCAGTGCCAGTGAAAAGAGAATTTCAGCTCCACAGCATATGTATTGGTATTGATTTAACTATTTATAGGACTTCAACACACTGCTTGGTTTCAGTGCATTCTTCAGGTCATCTTGGAAGCCAGGATTTTCCCAAAATATCTTGAACTACTACTACGTAGTTCCTAAAGAAGAAAAGCCCCACAGAAAATCATGCCTTGATGGAATGTTTCCTGCAATAGTTCTTTTCCAGCACCCTTCTTTGCAGCAAAAGTGATTGACAGAGATGTTGATTGAAAAACACTCTTAATGAACAGCTCAAGCCTAGAGAAGAGAATGTAAATATTGAGTGGTGGGAAATCTACCTGTATTGTCTGTGCTTACCTGAAACATGTAATTAAACAGTTTTAAAGAACCCTTTGCTTCCTGCCTGATAAAAACGTCTGCTTTTGCTCTTTTCTCAAAGTATTTGTAAGCACTTGAAAGTTTTCCATGGGAGATCATATTGACCTGTGTAGAAGAAAGTAACTTATGGATGACCTGCAACTCAAAATGTGCTCCTGGTGGGTTATGCAGCTGAGCACTGTAAGTGGTTTCTTGTCACTTTGTCACTTGCAGCTTCCTGTGCTCCCATTCACATGTGACACTGCCAGCAGTGGCATTACTACACAGGAGTGGTGCAACCTGCAAAGGCTGACATGAATGTAAGGGAGCATTTTAATCACTTACTTGTATTGGTAAATTTGTATTTCTAGCAGAAATTCTTATACTTCCTACAGATAGGAATCCTCACACCTTCTAGTCGTTGCATAGTTAGTGTAATTGAGAAAAAAAATCGTGTCTTCCTGCTAATAAAGGTAGTGTGAAAATTCTCAGTTCAGTTACAAGCACTTTACAAACTCCATTTTTTGCACACCCACTGTATGTGTTTACTCTGTAATTCCTCTGGTGAATTGTGAATGGTAAATGTGCAGTAGAAGGCAGCAGTGCTTTAATGAAGAAGTTCAAGGTCTGCTGGAAAGAGGTGGATGGGAGGAGGAGGGGTCTATGTGCTTTGTCCAGCCCAGTGCTTCAGTGAATGTTTTTTCCAGGTTCTGTTGCGTGGGTGCTATTATCCCTGATTCATGGGTTGTATGGATTTCTTACCTTATGACAGATGAGTTACATCGGCACATTTTGCACACGAGGCTTGTTTCCTGTTCATCCAGGGGACAGCACAGGAAGTGTCAATTGTAAGAGAATGGGAAGGGGAGGGGGGGACATGTGACCAGATCTTTCCTGCCTACAAAAATAGAATTTGTACCTAAGTTCTAGTAGGTTCTGGCACAAGTTTTGCTTAGAGTATAAGGAATTGAGAAAACAAGACAGTAAGAATTAATTTTAATGGCTTTAGTCACTGAGAAAAGTTTTTATAAATGTTACGTATACTTGTCATATAAGTTCAGATCTTTCACAAGTCAACTAATTTGACAGCAATTTTCAGATGTTAAATTTTAAAATATATTTTGAAGCCAACAGTGTCATGCATGTTTTCTGCACAAGTGTTCTGGCTGGAGTAGAACAGCTTACTTCAAGTGCAGACTTCAGTGCAGCAGTATGGCAAGCAAATCTACTACTACACACCTCCAGAGTGTTTGGGACAAGTGATGGGAGATGAGAAAGTTTATGAATAAGCTTAGTAACAATCTGTGTGCTTTTAACATCACTCAAGAAGCAAGGAGCTACCAGTCACAATTCTTTCACTATTGCTGAGAGAGGGCAAGGAAACTTGCTATCTACTGCCTGTTTAAAGTGAAATCTGTTGGAAGCTATGTATAATTTTTTAGAAAATTACTGATTACTGTTGCTGTTTTTGAGACAACATAAAATAGATGTAAGTCAATACTATTTATTAAAAATAACAACAGGTGAGCCAGTTATTAAGTTGTAAACAAAGCCCCTGAATACCTCATGAAAGCACATTTGATCTTTGGAGCCTTAAGCCATTTTAAAAACCCTTGAGTTCTGCCACTTTCTGCTTGGGAGTCCTGCATTGCTTTTTCCTCCTGCAGTGTACTGCTTTGCTGTTCTTCCTTCCATCTACCTGCCAAACTTAAGCACAGCTGCTCTAGAGATTCCTCCCATCTCTCTGCCCTGTGCTGACATGGTGTGAGTACGGAGGACACTGCTCTTGGAGGAAGTCTCTTGAATGGTAACCTGTGCATTATTACCAGTTTTCTCTTTTTCATGTGGTCTCTCTTCTTTCTTCCTTCCTGTATCTTGATTTTTATCCTTGATAAATATGGAAACACTTTTGCTAATCTTACTGAGGCTGCTGCTCTGATATTATCTTTTCCATTGGTTTGAGTTCCTTGAGGATCCTGTACACCCCTTTGTACGCTTCTTGTCTTTCCTTCCTGCTCCTCTATGCTCTTCCTTTTCTCTTTCATATTTTAGTTGTTGGCCATGTGCTTTTTTTTTTTTTTGTCTTACTTGGCTGAAAGCTGGACTTGATTGCTTTCACTGATATTCTTGACTAGAGGACTGACTTGCCAGGATGACTGAAAAATCATCCTTTCCTTGACTGTGCTGTAGTTTTTGATGCTTGCCAGGTCGTGTGTTCATTTGTCTGAAGGGATTTGGAACAAGATACTCACTTCTTACATAGGGCATATGTAAAACAGTGCTAAATATGTTTCAGGAGTTTGGGATTAAGAGAGGGTTGATTTGCAGGGAAAGGAAGGAGAAATGTGTAATTAAGAGTTAGGAACAGCCTTGTGCAATGGACATAAGCAAGGGTGAAAAGAGGCAACAGGCAGAAATTGATGCACAGGAAGTTCCACCTCTACATGAGGAAGAACTTTACTGTGCAGTTGAGTGTGCACTGGAACAGACTGCCCAGAGATGATGTAGTCTCTCTCCCTAAAGATACTCAAGAACTGCCTGGATGCAATGCTGTGCCATGTGCTCTGGGATGACCCTGCTTGAGAATGGAGGTTGGACCGGATGACCCACTGTGGTCCCTTCCAACCTGATGCATTCTGTGATTCTTTGAAGGATAGAGATGAATCTCTGGTGGGAAGGGGGCCTGAACCTCAACAATTTCAGCAGCAGGGCATGTTGAGTACCTCTTAAGCTGAATATGAAAGAAAGGCTTTTTTTGTTCCTGGATTAGAAAGAAAATATATAACGGGAACATGACCATGCATCCCTTCAGCCCAGGAAAAAGCTGACTTGGTTCCTATGCCATAAGCCCGAATTCAGTCCGCTGTTTTGCCCATAGCCAAAAAGTTGCATTTCCTCCTCACCTGCATGTTTTAAGACTTTCCAGTGGGGTAGGGTGTGGGTATGAGCATTTCCTAAACTCAGAAAAAAAGGATGGGAGTTTTTATTGAACTGTTTGGAGGCTGATGCTTCTCCCTTAGCTGAGTACAGCACCAGCGAAATTCAAGTGAACCGTGACTAAGACTTAAGTGTAATACTGTTAGAGGTAGAAAAGCTAAGTTGCTATGTTTGGAGCAATACTGGCATAACCTCTATGGATCATGGAACAAAGACCAAAGTCTGGGACTGGTGCACTATAGTAATTCAGGTGTGTTCTAACATGGGGCACCTTGAGCTCTGTGTCCCTGCAGTATGAAAGAGGAAAGGCGGAGGCTTAGAAGCGAACTGAATTTTAGATAGAGATCAGAGCAAAGGCTTTTATCAGGAATGTGGTTGGAATGCTGTCACCTCTTGCTGAGCATAGTAGCTAAATATCTTATGAGAGCTGAACTGACTGAAGAATCTTAAGTGCAGAAAGAAACTTTGACATTGTTCTGGTTATGAGATCGGCCTATTGGCATCTTAAACTGGGTTTTTGCTGCTTTGTTGCCTCTTGCTGCAAAACCCCCCCCGTGTAGTCACCTGTGAATGCATCTAGAACTGAAGATCACTTTTTCCTCTAAGTTATGGTGCATTTCACTGTCACTCAAAGATCACTTAAACAATAATGGCTATGAAAGAAAAATCCAACATTGTAATGAATGAAGTTGGTAGCATCAGGTAAAAAACACTGCTGTCTTGGCCCTGCAGAGATATACTTTCATGTAGGACTAAAATTTTCTGTAATGTGTTGCAGTCCCAAAAAGAGATGTTCAGGAATTATGAAATTCCATGGTTGTGTAAAGTTTACATTAATAATACCTCCAACTGGTCCCTATAATTTAAAAGCTTTTGAAAGTGACATTTGAGCAATATGCATTGCAGCAATGTCACTAGGCAAGCCAGATGGCTGCAAACACCCAAGAAGGCGGGAGAGCTTGGAAGACAAAGTTATGGCAACGCAAGCAAGATGCTCTCATGTCCATCTCTGTAAGATGGGGATTATATTACTTCAAATTATCTGTTAGAGTTCTCTTCCTTAATGTAATGCTTAATGAAGCCTCTAGAATCTCTGCTGCAAACACAAAATTCACCACCCAGGCATCACAGGGGCATGAAAGGTGTGCAAGTCACCTCTCTAAGCATCAGTATCACCCTCCTGAGTGTTGCAAATGCTCCCCACACATGGCCAATTATACTCCTTTGTGGATTACTCATAACTTCCTTCCCAAAAGCTGCAGCCAGCTGGAGCCTTTTAATCAGCCTGGTGAGTTGTTACACTTGAAACTGTACTCAAGTTTTCTTAGTCTAATTCTGTTCTCTTGGAACAGTACCTGATACAGTACCTCTCCTAGCTCAGCCTGTACCTGACAGCTCAGCTAGAATGAGGTATTTTTTTATACCTTTCTAAAATAAAACACTCACACATTTGACATTTCTATCATGCTTTACTGAACTTGTGATTATAAAGGTAATTTACAATAAAGCAATTAAATAAACAATAAGTTAAAACACAATACATTTATACACAGTATTTCAAAGGGCTCAAAAGACTACTGAATTCCAATACATAAAGACTTTAAAACAACATTAAGAGTCAAAGTGTATCCACACCTATACTTATCATTGTAACAAGTGTTAAGACTCCCAACAATGTACATTTTTGGTTACAGTCCCTGTATACGCACAAGACCAGTGAAATGCTCAAGCAATCGCACAGTTGAGAAGAGCGCTACATGAGACAGGCACAAACGATGTGCTGGAAGCTGCCTGGGGAATAGGGGTCTTACCTCTAAATTGACCTGACACTTGGAACAACAAATGGAAGGTGCTAGCATGCTTTCTGGAGCACAGGTGAGATACCCTAAGGGAAGGTTAGTGCTGTCTAGAGAAATACCCCACCTTTCTCCGGCCACTTGCTCCCTCGTGCATCTCGCACTACCCTTGAGCCAGTGCAAAGTGCTTGTACATTTGCTCAGTGAACCATCCAGGGAGAGTGACTGAGCTTAATCCTAGCTCAGCAGAGGAACATGAAAGAGCACTAGGCTCAAATTCCTGATTTCCCTCGTTATGTTCACTGTACAGATGTGCTGGCACCAGAAAGTCACCAGCACAGGGGAGGGATGTGGTGCTTGTGAGCAGGAGGACTATTTCTGTAAGCAGCAGTACTGTTAAAAACATCTTGTGGAAGTACAAGGCTCAGCTTATTTTTTTCTTTATTTTGAAACAAGAAACGTGTTTTTGAACTGATTTATAGTGCAAATCAAATAGTCAAAAGCAAATGAGGGACTCTGCCAGAATATACAGTAACTTTTTATGATCTATCTCATCCCTCTTTTTCTCTGCCTCAGCCAGTTAGTGCCCAGGGACAGAGAAGACTTTAAGTTTTGATACTGAAGGGTGTTCGGCGTAAAGAGTGCAGGGCCACCAGGCAGCAGCCACGAAGCAATGCTCCAATATTGTAAATGGGATCTGTTCCTCCTCTCTGAGTACTCAAAGCCCACACAATAGTTGGTACAACAGGGGCCGCTACAGCCAGAAGATCCCCGAGGAGACTGCTGCTCCAGTATCTCCTCTTTATTCCTGTATTAACATACTCAAAGGCTTCATCATCATGAGTTTCTGTAAAATCAAGTTCTTTCATGAAACGATTTTCATTAACTCTGTGCTCCACCTTCCTGCATGGAGACTCCATAGGAGACAAAAGGATGGCAGAATTGGGATCACTTGGAGTTAAGTCCACTATGATACCAGAATCACTGAAGCTTCCAAGAGAAAATTCACCCAATTCCTTCAGTGAAGAAGGTGGACTTAGAGGACAGGTGTCTTGAGCTCTGAAGATGTTTTGAATGAGCTGCTCCACATCTAAGCTATATGGCACCACATCAGTCTGGATGGCTTGTTCCACTGTCATGTTGCTTTTTTCTTCCTCCTGGCAATAAGTTAGTTTTCCATCCAGAATGATTTCAAGCATCTCTTTATTTACAGCAGCACTGAAGGGAATTGGATCACTCAACTCAGAGGTTGTGGTGGTCAAACTCTCTCCAGATGAGTCAGTCCCATTAGCTCTGTCCTCACCAAGAAGCTGAGCACTGTCTGCCACCTCCTCCAGACCTTGGTCCTCTGTGATGGGGCTGTCTGGCAGGGTGGCACACAATGCTAACAGCTTCCCCTCTGAGTCGCTCGTGTACTCCAGGCACTGCTCGTCCCTCACAGAGTGGTTCTGAGCCATCTCCATGCTCTGCAGCAAAGATTCCAGTTTCTTGTTTTGAATGTTTATGTCTGTGAAGTATTTCTGAATTTTTTTGTCTTTCTCAGCCAAGCTGTTTTTCATGCTTTCAATAACCTGCTTGAGTTGTTTAATTTCGCTTCTTGCTTCCTTTAAGGCCAGCTCTGCCTCCACACGATTGCACTCTTCTTCAATCCAGTCTTCCCTCATCCTTCCCAGCTGAGCTTTAAGCTCTTCTATTTCTGTTTCCCTGTAGCAAAATAAAACTGATGTAACAATTCTGCTGGCTGCTCAGTTAAAGTCAACATGAGGCCTCAGCACACAGCGATGGCTCTGCTGCTGAGATGCTCCAAGAAGGAAGCAAATTTCTCCAGGTGCCATTTGTGGCCACCTCTGAGAGAGCCAAGACAGGCCAGCTGATTGCTAATGGGAGTCACTGACCTCCCCACGAAACCAGCAGCCCTGTGGGCTGTGCCATGATTCTGGACAGCCTGAGGCACAAGTGGTGACCTCTAGGTCAGGTCTAACCAGTGTAGTGCTTAAAATCTCCCCTACTGCCTGGCCCTGGAGGAAATGGGAAACAGCTGCCTGGATGCATCCCCAGTGCCTGCCAGCAGCTTGTCACGTACTGCCAGAGCCAGTGCTGGCCTCAGACAGCCAGGGAGCTCAGGTCTGCTCAGGTCTGCTCACAGCTGGCTTTCCCCAGCAGGGAGCCAGAGGCTGCTGCAAGCACACAGGGAGCAAGTGGGGGAGAGGGGACTCCCAGGTCAGTTCCAGGCCTTGCCAGAGCAGAGGAAGAGCACAGGGTCCCTGGAACTGTGTCTTGGGCTCCATTCAAACAGCCCTTTGTGCCCCCTTGGGTTGTCTGTGCTGAGAGCCAGCTCTCAGAGTGCAGTTTTAGTAAAAGAGACATCTGTTGCTGCATAATGCACATTGTCACTTCTTTGCCATACATTGTCACTTTGTCCATACAAAGGGCTATTGTGAAAAATTCGGTATATAAGCGACAAAAACACAAACAGGCACAGTGGTTTGGGTATGAACTTTTCTTTCACTGGGGAGAAGGGGGAAATCTGCAGTTCTACTTCACTGAGAGAGGTAGAACAGGACACTAAGGTAACACATGCTGGCAGGTAGAAACTGTTCTGTGTATAAAAGGTCTCAGTCTAAATCAGACTTGTAAAAAATTGTCCTTTTAAGTATTCTATGGTCAAAGTTCCAAAAAGGAAAAAGAGACAGCTATATTTATAAATAAACTCATTATTTTGCATCCCCTTCGTACACTCTGAAACCTGAAATACTGAAATAAACCTAATCAGACTAATCATATTTCAAAATTCTTAATGGAAACTATATTGATCAAGAAATGAGTAAAAACACTCAGGATTCCCACCCCGATATGTTCCCAAATAAATCTTTCTGACTGATTTCTGAAGTGAGGTTTACCTTTCTTTAAGTTTGCTTTCAGATTCCTTCAGCTTGGTTTTCAAATGTCGTACTGCCACTTCTTTCTGCTGCAGAGGAGTCAAATACTGCTCTGGATTTTGTGGCTTAATGCTGTGATTGTCACCACAAGAATTGTATCTCCCTGATCGCCTGAAAAACCCAAAAGAAACCATCACATAACATCACTCTTACAGTTCTTAAGTCCTGGCAGAATGAAAAATATCCCACTGACTGATAAATGCTCTTGACTCATCTAGAGCCCCTCAGTGTCCACACACATTGTCACCTTTGCTTCACCTTGCAAATCAAAGTACTTGAGGAAACAGATGATTTGTTGCTACAGCGCAAAATTTACTATTTATTGTACTTGGCTTCAGTGTCATTACATCAAATGAGGCTTTTAACTTTAAAATACCTGGCCATCCCTCACCCCAAATGGATGGTGTGCCCAAGAGCAAGCAGGGCAAGGGCACCCATCTGCAGACAGCCAGGCGAGCCCAAGGACTGAGTTCAGCTCCACACAGGATTTACAAAGCTGAACACACTGAAATCTACGCTCATCCTGTCTAGCTTTGGGTGTGTATCTTACATGCCTGGCTGCTAAAGCTGTCTGGGAGAGAGGACAACAGCAGCAGCATGGTGGCCATTTCTTCTCTGCAACATGTGTCACATGCTCTGGCAGGTATCTGTGTTCTTTCCTATACAGGAAACTGCACTCCCTAGGGAGGTGCCTAAGGGTAGGCGGGGTGAATTTTCGCCCAAGTGTATCATGTTTCCTACACTACCCCACCCAACTCTCTTCAAAATGAAAAGAACCCTACAACAAACGAACCAGTAAATCCTCATGAGAACTGATGGCATGAAAATGCACGAAATAGCCTGCCTTGGAGTGAAAACCAACTGCAAAGGACTTTAAGTAAACTTGAATTTTACAGTGCTGAAACAATAAAGCTTTTACACGGCATGGAGAACCTTGCTGACTGTTAAGTCACCTATATGAGGCATCACAACTATGGTGAGGAGCAAGATGACCTGCACGGCAACTCCTACAGCTGATCCCACACTACAGTGCAGAGAGTGTCACTGTACCCAACACCAGGAGGCTGAAACACAGACTTGCCTCATCACTGGACTGCTGTCACTTCCTTTGTATGAGCCTGAGTTGCTGCTGCTGGCTGAAGAAGCCCTGTAACTCTGATGGATGTTAGCAGGACTCAGATGGTTTTTGCACAGTGTTGATGAAGCATCCTTTCCGTGCGAAGCAGGTGGACTGGCTCCAGACTTGTAGGATAAGGATCCATTATTCCGACCATAAGGACCACGACTGGAGAAGAACCAAAATGGTGAAAGCATTATTCTCATCATACAATCCATTATATGTCTTATTTTACATACAAAGTTCAAAAAACAATAAACCGGAGAGGTAACTGTGAGTGGCTGGAAAGAAAGTTCTGACATGATCAGCCACTGCATGCTCTTTCACTGGCAGGGGGCTCTCAGTCTGAATTACATGTTCTAAGGAAATCTCAGCCATTTTACATCTCAGCACAGTTCCCAGCGACTCCATCAGATCATCCACGTTCCCTGAATCTTTGACTCTGTTAAGTACTGAGAGGCCTGTGGTCTGGACTAATGCCAAAAGAACCACACTCCAGCTTTCCCTGGCCAGGCCTGCAGAGCAGTGCCTGTGCATGGAGGGTTGCTGTAAGACTGTTTTCATGCTCCTCGGCAAGCAGCCTGAGGGATCACAGTGTGCAGTGAAAACAGATTTTGTTTGGGCCACTGTTCTTTTCTGCCTTTGGCATACTGGGTGCTTCATCTGTCATGGTCAGCTATTCATTCACTTCGATATAGTTTGAACCCCATGGTGAGCAGGCTGAAATAGTATTAAAAGAGACAAGGGAAAGCACAGTCTTTTCTTTTTTTTTCTTCCAGTTTTTCTCATACATATTTACCTTCCTTTTCCCATTCTTTATTAAAGAATCTGTCAACTGTGTGAGCGTGAAAGCAATTGGTTTCCTCCCTGCCTGACAGCTGCCCAAGGGCTGGAGTGCTCTGTGGCCAGCTTCCTGGGATGTGTCCCTCTCCTGCTCACTTGGTTTGTAATCCTACACTACTACATGGCCACCTTCATTCTCCCATTGAAGTTGTTCTTCTAAATGGTAATGAAAGGGCAGGCTTAAAAAAAATAAAATGTAAAAACCCAAACAAAAAATACCAGAAAAAGGCAAACCCAGCCAGCAAAAGAGAAGGCTTGAATATAAAAAATCAAATACCACAGAACTATGAAGCAACATCTCTTCTTTAAATTGTTTCACTTGGTTTTTCCCCTTCTCAGCAAATGGAACAGTTTATAAGGAACAGATGGCTGAGTGGCTGTGAACCTTCATCACACTGCTGTGGTTTGGGTGATTTTGTAATTATTTTACAATGAAGTACAGGACTGTGGTTTGTGACAACACTGAAGTGTTTCATAGCAAGTAAAGTCAAATAGTTAAAAAAGAACATATTGCAAAGAAGATATCTCTTTCCACTTTATACAGTGTATCATCAACTCTGGTGTGTGGCAGAACTTGCAGAGACTGTACTTAACATAGCAGCGTGTGTGAACGAGCCTTATTACAGAGGACTTCTGTCCAATGCAGGATGTCAGTATGCTCCAGTTTAAAATGCACAGTAGTATACGAAATGATAGAAAATCTTACTGAAATTAAGGTGATTTTAGGGCTTCACGTTATACTTAATACCGTTTTTTCCCACAGCCAGTAACTTTACTTGTTGAATGCAATCTAGAGAGACCTTCAGTAGTGTTTATTTTTCTAAGTCTCATGATACAGAGAGGAAAACGCTCTCAAAGCCATTCTGACGACCTCTGTATGCCGGGGCACGTGGCGACCTTCAAGACGCCTGTGTGACTCGAGCACACGGGTATCCTGCTGCCTGCCAGCTCTTCCACCACGGGCAGGAAACCAGTCCTGTCCATCTGAACTCCTTCCTCCTGCTCCACAGAATGTAACCAGCAGGAACTGCGTGGGCAGAACACAACGTGCACTGCTCCATCCCAATGCCCCTGTGTTCTCAAGCTGTCTGAATTTGCAATTCACATACGACAGGGAGAAATCTTACAGAAACCTTTCGTGAAAGGTTCATTTAGACAGATGAATATGATACGATTTTTTTTAAAAAAAATTGCCTATAGGCTGGGCAAGGGTATTTCAGAAAAAAAGTCCAACAACATCAAAGGCAATACTGTCTACTTCTTACAACAAAAAATAAGATCATGATGTGGAAAGGTGTAAGCTGAGCTGACAATTTATGAGAGATAAAACGAAGTGTTAAGACCAAAAGGTTTAGGTTAACTGGTTAGAAATACTGCTGTTAACTAACATACCCAGCTATCTCTCTACTCCAGCCAATGCCTTTTCTACCTTACCTGATTCTATTTCCCATACTTGCCATGAATAAACAAAAAAACCCCCAAGAGCTGGCTGATCTGGCATACTGACAATTTCTGTGCACTGAATACAGCATTTCTTTTCTTTCTTATAAAGCAGTTCTCACCAGTGTGCTACCCAAGAGCCTTGTGTTAACCCAATTGTTTTAAAATGCAAGACCTTACACAGTAGTCTATCTTTGCACTAGCAACGTTCAGGAAAAATTGCTTTGCTTACTTGCGAGAAAAAGAAGATCTCTTGCTTCCAGCAGCCGACATATGGACTTCAGGTGCTGAAATACTGCCCGTGCTGCTTGAAGAGCTAAAATCAGCTTCACTGCCTGGAAAGGAAAAGGAAAGAGTGAAAACATGATGGAAATTATAACTCAAAGATTGTTTTCAAAATAACAGTGAATCACAAGCATCCTTCCTTTGTCTGTTCTGCGTGAATTTCAGAAGTTGCATGGATTTTCAAACGTCCCTGAGGACAAGAGCTGGATTTGTTCCAGATTTTCAACATTTCTTCAGAACTGGCACTTCAACAAGAGCAGAAAAAACATTTGGACACAAAACCCTCACACTACAGAAGCCATTTTAGGTCTCAGACAGGAACACTTGTTGTGACAACCTGTTTGCCTTCTCACAGACATCAATAGACAAATGAGGCTGCTCATGTGACTCCTTCAGGAGTACAGTGATTAGGAACACACCACTGTAACTGGATATTTCTCATGCTTTAAACCATACAGAAACACTGCTCGCCACTTCTGTTTTGTTTTCTGAGACAACATAAATGTACATATATATAGGTATAAACCTGTACAGGCTAACCATGTATCTATATACTTATCTACACACATATGCAGGTTTTCATGTGGTACAGAAGCATAGTGAGGCAGTTCTAATAACCTTAAAAAAATCCAGTAATCACATGTAGGTCTCAAGTGCTTCTCAGGTACCAAGTCATCTGTCTGATTACTGATTTTCTATGGATCACACCTTTTATTTCACAAGCTCTGGCATATACAAGGAAAACTGCTCTCATTTTGCTAAGGCAGATAGATGCACTAAGGAAGTCTTATCCTCTGGAAAAAAAAACACACCAAAGCTATAGATTTTTTCCAATCTGTCAGTCCAACGACAAATGTCCTATGCCAAATCCAGGTCTCATGCTCTTGAGCCACAATAATGAATGATGACTTTAGCTGAGGGGATGGAAATAACTCTCCAGCATCCTTTATAGCATTTTTCACCTGGGAATTTCTGGGTGTCATCCCATGGATAGATCCCCAAGCCAGCAGCTGCAGGCTTGCCATTTTTGCTATCTTTTCCACACAGGGGAGATGCAGCTGCAGCCACCATCACCCCCCTGTTGCAGCTAGACCTTCTAGTCCTCAATCTCTCTTGAATTCTTCGCAGAGCTGATGGTGAAGGGTGCATCTTTCACCCTGAACACCTGAGACTGGGAAAAGGCTTTGTCAGAGCCTGGTTTCACAGCCTTAAAGAGGCTGAGACAGCCAGCAACCATTCTTACCATCTGGCAACACTTAGGAACTGGCCTTAGGATAAGGTGAGATTGGATTTAACCCAATACTTTCCCTACCTCACGACATCTGAGACCAGCCTCCATTTCCCTGTGCCTCTGCATCAGCCCATCCCAGGATATTCCTCAGCCCAATTTCAAAGTGCTCAGATACAAAGCTTAGCTCATCAAAAGGGGATCCCAGGGACCCAGCTCTAGCACCTCTAACCAGCTCCATACCCAGTACAACACCCCTGATAATCAGACCCAAGCCAACACAGACATAACCAGATCAGAGCTGTGTGCAAATTTGCAAGGGGAGGGAAAGAAAGCAGCAAGCCACTTGGTTTCACAGAGTATTTATATCATGTTTACAAATGTAAATGTGAGTGACCCTCTCCTTGGGGAAGCAAAATCATCATGGGACATGACGTTCAAAGATGCAACAGAGTTTTCCTGATAAACAAAATATCCCCATCTGCAAGACTAACATACACTCCAAATAATCTCTTGGTATCACACTACACCCAAAACTGCTTTTCTAAACAAGACCCAAACAAGTAAACACATCACACAAATGTCATACCTCTGGTGCTCGGGTCCCCAAAACATTCCTGTGCTTGCAAGACACCAGCAGCTCTCCCAAGGCAAGTCCTGGCTGTGGCGCAGCGAGCAGGAGCCCTAGCCAAGGTTCACCTCTGGGTAAGTGGATCACATCATAATCAGATCTCGCTATCGAAAGCATTGCCGAGCAGCGAGGCTTTACAATCGCCTCTCCCTGACCTGCCTGGCTTGGAGCACCAGGAGCTGCAGGGTTGGGCACTGCTGGTAAGAGCCAGCAGAGCCTGAAAACACAACCACAGCATCAGCAGAGCTTTCTGAAAGACCGAACTGCATCTGAGGCCAGGAACTGTGCCTGCAAAGCATGAACTAACCTTTCTGGCCCCAGTTCTAATAACAGCTACACACAAGCTTAACACTTAGCACAGGAGACTACTTATGTTTAAAATTAGGCATGTGGCTATTTATAGGAACTTTGAGAACATTTTATAAGTTAAAGGGGTCACTGCTAGTAATGGTTCCAAGTGTACAAATGATGTTCAAGCCAGTTTTGTGTGTAGCAGAGCTTGACAGCAATGTTATTAGAAGACTTTAGAAAACATCTTTTCCCATTTGGTAGACATCTCTGAGCAAAATAACATGGCATCTATCCATAAAATATCCATTGCAACATACTCTTCTGGGTAGGCGTGACTTCTGTCTTACAAATATCTTAACAAAACATGAAACTTTGTCTAGCAGCAGTGCAGGCAGGAGCTGAACACGGCTTCTCATTCTCCTAATGCCATTCTCCAGGCTGAGAGCTTCCTAAGGATGCCTGTTGATTATGTTTGTCACTGTGACTATGTAATGACAAAAGCTCACACATGTAAGCTCCAGAACAGCCCATGAATTTAGTGCTAACTATGAAAGAGGCTGACATTTCTCAACCCCGCATTCCTTTGTCCTAACTGGCCGTAGCACTTGTTTAGCTCCAATGAGAGACTTTCCACCTAAAAGGACTGTCTTACTAACCCCGTCCTGCAAAAAATGCTACACGTTGAGTCACCAGCTTCAGCAGTATGTCATTTGGCGTTCACTCAATCCTATTCTTCCACGCTGCAGCCATCAGTGTCCCAGCCCATGGAGCCAGCCTGGTGTCCGTGCTGGGCTGCCCGTCCTCCGGCCTCCCCCCGCCTGGCAGCGGGTTCGAGCAGCACGCCCACGCCATGGGAGCAGAGCTCTGCACGGCTCTGTGCTTTGGGAGGAACAGCACAAGGATGGCCAACGAAGCACCGTCACATTTTCCAGGGTTGCTCTCTGCCGGGAATGGGTATCTGAGAAGCAAGAGTGAAATCCTGCAGAGCCCAATGCTGTCCCTGCACTTTACCGCTCGGTGGGCTGCGGCGCCGAGCCGAGAGCGCTCCCAGGCAGCATGACGCTCTGTGCTGCCTTTTCGCCTCCCTGCTGCCCTGACAGCATCGCGACAGTCACTGGGCTCGGCTGACTCCGAGGGAGGAGGAGGGAGCCCGTGCCAGCTGCTGCGCCGCCTGTGACGAGCCGTGCGGGCAGCGCAACCCGGGCAGAGGCACACAGGGTGACCATGCTCCGGCAGACGCGCGTGGCACCTGCCACCACAGCTCGGGAGCTCACGCTCTCCTGTCGCAGCACGGGCTCCAACTGGGAAGCGCTTACGAAGGTCCCAAGGGCAGGTTTCCCATCCTGCATCTGCCGCGGTAACAGATTTGGGGGCGGGACGGCGGAGCGGGAGGAGGAGCTGCCTGTGCGAGGCCCGAACGCCTCCAGCTGCACTGCCGCGAGTGGGTCCCCGCGGCGCTGGGCGTGGAACAGCCTCACCTTTAACTCTGCCCTCTGCACAGCCGCAGCCAACGGGCAGGGACAACAGCGGTACAGTGACTGTGTCACACACTGCACCCACACCTGTTACAGGTAGAGCAGATCAGGTGCACTGCGCCTACCAGGAACATAAACCACAGAGCTGAGCTATCTTTTGACTCCATAAACATGACCTCTTTGTATCTATATCAGTCTTGAAGTAGGTTTTGCATATAGCCAGGGAAACAGAGCTGTAAATAAAACAGTGCTGACGGAAACAGCTTGTCCTCAAAATGTAAAGCACTTAAATTTGCTGAGCTTTCTTGCCTTCAAAAGCACTCTGAGCAGTGTGACCAAAATATGCATACATGTTAACCACTTTCGTGCAGCTACTTGAGGAGTAAGTGGCATGCTGTCTCCCCAGATAGCTTGATTTAGAGACCCCAGGGGTAAAGCTTGGGCCTGACTGTGTGAAAAAATATCCAGCAAAGTCATTAGAAGCAGCTGGAAAAGTAGAGGGAATTCAGTTGCAATGCCCACTTATGAAAGGACCTGTATTTTCAAGAGATTTGGTTCAATTTATCTTAAAAGCTTTAACTCACAACTACATCTCTAGCTCCAATATTTAACAGCATAAGCAGTATATTTCCAGGAAGCACTAATGCTGCTTTTATTTTTCTATTGAATATGGGGTTGTTCCTGCAGGATAGATTTGCACAGCACAAACGACCTAGGAAAGAAAACCACACTGGTCACATGCACTGAAAAATTTAAAAAAAGAATAAGCTGCAAAGAAGAAATGAACATTTGCTTTAACAGTTCAGGCCTTTCTTCAGATAATACCCTTAAAAATGACCCATTTTGAAGGCAAAGTCTCCTGGTGGGAAATGTGCTGAATTCAAAGTGTCAAGACCTTAGATGATAGTGGGTTTTGGTTCCAGTCCATGGCCTTTGACTTATTACTTATTTGGCTTAGGAATACCGTATGGGAGACTATTATTTTGGACTTAACTATTACATTTCACACTGAACAGTAACTGGGTAAAAGCAGATGTAACCATGTGGACTGCTGTAATCTTTGGGTGACAGAAGCTGCTCACATGTGCTCTGCCTCTGCCTGTGTCACTCTCTCCACTGTAATGAGGTCTAACATCAGGGGAGGAAGCTGAGGATGCCCAGTAGGTTGCATTGGTTCAGGAACTCTTCGGAGAAGTGTAGATTTGAGCTCCTTTGGTCTAAAGAGGGCACTGGACTCAGACCTCTTCCTCAAGCTCTAACTACTCAGGTGTGACACAGCACAGACTGGTAGCACCAGCACTGCCTGTATTTCAGAGGAATGAAACCTGCTCCACTCACAGAGATGGTCTGGCTCTGGTATGGAGGTTCACAGTGGATCCAAGGCATGCACGTGGGCACACCCAGGACTACAGGCAGGTGACTAAGTCTGGGAGAAGGGCACTTCTCCCTAGCAACTCCTGAGGGCGTGTCTGGCATGCTCTCTGCTGTCAATCTCGGATTTTAGTACCTAATCACCTCTCTGGTTTTATACGAGGTTTAGTCATCAAACTCACATTTGTGAGTTGTGCTCCACAAATAATGGCAAGAAACTGGGTACAGCAATGTCTGGCATCCTCAGTCCTAAGGGTACCAACAGGCATCCCCTCCCTATCCCACTGCACTGGCCAATGAATGAAGCCATCACTCCCCACTCTTGGGTGGACAGCCACCCAACTGCTCGACAGTGCTCCCTCAGCAGACAGGTCTGTGGTCACATTTCAGCTGAGAGCTTGGCCCAGTAACAGCTGGGAACTTGGGCACTGGCAGAGATGCAGTCAGGGGATGTGGAGCTAAACTTTGGGCATGGGTCTCCATAAATTGTTCAAACTTGTTGGGCCAGAAGACTTCTAGCTCAAAACCAGACAGACTTCTGGGAAGGACTGCAACACAGATCCCACTTCCCTGTGTTTGGATCGAAATGCAATTTTACAAATGATTATTTATCTTGATTTTCGCTGGTTTTTCTTGATTATTCTTTTTACTTTGAAAGAAGGATTGTTATCAAATAATTAATCTCATTAAGCAGTTTTCTGATCTAAGTACTGTAGTTTTAGTAGTAATCTGAACCACACTAATGCAAATTATAAGCATTGCAGATCTCAACATGAATACATAATGTGACTTATGTATTCTGTGAAACCACAATCAATCAAGCTCTTCTCTCAAAACACAGTCACTACAAAATAATTACTGACATTGGCTGAAAGCCATCATGCATATTCTGCATATCACTGTGATCTGGGCTTGTGTTTTTCTTAATTGTTTCTAATTCACTGGTTTGTAGAGAAGCCAAAAGCGGATGTTGGAACAGACAAAGAGCATTACAAGTTGGAGTTTTTTGCTACTTTATGTATTTTTAAGGATATTTTTCATACAGAAGTCAGCCTGACCTAATTATTTTTCTGTGCTTCTATATGTAGCTTGAGCCATTCTAACAACACCTTAAAGACTCCCATAATTTCACTCTTCTCAGCCTGCAGTGACCTTTGTCAGGGGGAACATATGCTCATGGAGCAGAAGGGAACAGTCTGGGGAACTTATCTTCATGTTCAGACAAAAAGGCTCTTTGTTATCAGAGACAGAAGGATGCTGCTTTCCTACACCAACCTCAATAAAAACATTGAGACTGGAGGTTCAAAAAATACACTATGAGTTGTATAACATAATGCTAACTTGCATTTGACAGTTTTATAAATTATGTCGTTAATCCACCTATGGACAAGTATTTTTTAAAAGCAACCACGCAGTATCACCTCAGGGGACTTTTTTATGTACCGAGCAGTACTATTTGGCCTGTTTGAAGGGAAATGGATAGGCTGGTCTTAAGTATTTTTAGGAACTGGAAAATGTCATCTTTGGCAGGGATAGCTTAGCGGTACACAGAGAGGCAGCAAACTTCATCACAGACTGGGAAAAGATCCCAGCCCTCCCGTCACGTTGGTGGCAGAAGTTTAACAAAGGGCTTTCAGAGGCCCCTTCAACACATCTCCTAAATCTGGTTCCCGTGTGCAAGGAGGAGAGAATCTGTCTGGGGCACAGCAAGGAGCTGCACAAGCCCATGGGCACAGTGCATCTGCAAGTGCGTGAAATTGCATGCAAAACCTGATTCAAGTGAAAGCTTTTGCATAGTCACCCTTAATTTAAGACATATGGTTTTCATTATAATGTGCATAAAACATTTAAAATCAGTTCAACATGTTTTCAACAGGCAAGAGAAAAACACTGGAAGGAGAAACATATCTGGGAGGTGACTGGTGAAACAACCTTGCAATCCCAGGATGAAAAGCAAAATTTGTCATAAGCTAATAAAATATTTACTGAAACACACATGTTGAAATTATTACAAAAAACTAATGCAGTTCAAGTGCCATCTGTTGAAAAGAACAGCAAAACCTTACCCAATTGGTTGCATAAACTATCTTTTTTACAGTAACAAATCCAAGGCAGGTCTGAGGCCAATGTATTTCAAGTTATGACTGCCATCATTTGCTGCTTTTTTTCACTCTTACTGTTCAGAAGCAAAAATGACAGACAAGAAGCCTGTGCTTTTTCAGCTTATTAATCCTTGCAGGTTTGTGGTCAAGCTGTATTCCACCAGCTCTATCAAACAGACACAGCCTGCCCAGATTTCAAAAGCGAACAACTTCCTATTATTTACAGAATCTAAGAATGGTGGAACACAGACCTGTAATGCAGTGCCTCAGCATGGAAGCAAGACAATGTAATACTAATAAAATACGAAACAAACCTGGCAGAATTTTCGTTTCTTTTAAATACATTTTATGTGATGGTGTATATAAAATACACTATTATAAAGCAGGTTTGCTATTTTTTAATGCCACATTAAAGGCAGTACATTTCAGACTCCTTGGGGAAGTATTTCCGCCTTGCAGTGGCTGGAGCATGAATGTACAAAACGGGTCTCCAGCTCCTGGGGGGAATTTTGGAACTGGTGCTCTCCCTAACTGCCATCTCAACTGGGAACCACCTCCCACCAGTCTCACTCAGCAAAGCTTCTCAGCTCTGCCAAACTCTTGTTTTTGTGCACGCCTAGAAGCAGGTCAGCTTAAAAAGTGGTGAACAGTTTGGTGCCTCTTTCGAAAGACCTGGGTGGTGTTTCATGCTACACCACATAAATCAGGATCCACACAAAACAAACCCAATGACAGCTCTTTTATGCTGTCTGCTTTACTGGGGAAAGAAAGGCTCCACCTGGGATTCTTAGGGCCAGGCTTAGCTTTGAACTGGGAGGATGCTGCACATGAGCTCCCCATCACACCCCCAGGAACACAGCAATAAGAAGGTGATAAAGAGATGAGGCCCCATCCTTGCAGCTTGTCATGCCCTTCTCCAGCTCCTCCATAAAACCACCTAGTTTGGAATGCCTGTCTTCATTAACCCCTGCTACATGGCTGAAATCCATACAGGCCTGAATTTCCCACAGCTCCCACCTCCATAAGGAGACTCCACCCTGCACACAACACTGCTGAGAAAACTATTCACTGCAATCTAAAGTTTTAGCAAAGTTGGGCAACTTCTATCTAGTTGTTCGAGCTGCTGGGTTTTATTTTATGAGTACTGTGCTTTCTTTACTGGAACAGGGACTGGACATGCATTTTTCCTTTCTGTTAGGCTCTTCCCAAGCTCAGAATTCTTAACTTCAAGGGAGAACCAAAAGAGAGTGAAGAGATCTAAAGCACAGCGTTGTCAGGATTTAGATATCTACGTACATGAAAGCAGTAAAATACCACTGCCTAAATAGGCCAAATGTTTAAAATGACACCACTATCTGCAAAGATCCAGTAAGTTGTTTATGCTTGACCTTCCACTTCTGAGCCCAGCACCACCCACTCACCATGTCTTTATACGACAGTGAAATCAAATAAGTGAGATTTGCATGACTAAAATAAAGACACTCTCCTAGCTTTCCATTCCTATGCACAAGTACAGATTTATAAACACAAGGAATATACAGACTTACCCACTCAATACTGCTCAAAAGTATTTGAAGTAATGACTCTGAGGGAAACAAATCTTTTAGGTAGTAATTTGGTCACCAAAAAAAAACCAGATCAGAGAACACTGAAAATATTTATGATTTGAAGTCAAACATGGCCAGAAAAATGTAAAATAAGATTTTTCTACTTTCTGTTTGAGATGCTGCTTTAATTATGAAAACTACTAAATGCCTTTCTTCTTTTAAAAATGGGGTAAAGCATAAAAATAAATCCCTGAAAATTCAAAATATTTTAGATTGAATACGGGTTTTGTTCAGTTTGAAACAAAGATTTTCTTTAATGTTTTGATTTGGCAGCAACCCCCAAATCAATTGTTTGCATAGCTCTGCTTTGAACATAGTAAGATATCAAACAAAAAAGCAATAGGGGATGAAAAGAAAAACAGAAAAGGAAATACTCTATCAATTCCTGAGTAAACACTGCTCAGAAAACACTTTAAATCCCACGATTCTCATTAAAAAGGCATTAATAACCTGGAGAAATTCCAAAAAAAGGTCAACAATAATGATAACAGCATTACAGGGCACTGTTTATGAAGGGAGATTAAAGGAATGCAATTTGCTTATTCTAAGATAAAAATGCATACTGACAACACAGTTTTATCACGGGAGGAGGAATACAGCTGGAAAACTGTACAGAAAACTATGTAACAGCAACACAGGGTTCTGGCTGTGATGCGTGTTATTTCATGAAAAATTACTTGAAATAAAAACTCATGGTGAGTGGGAGCTCTGCACAGTAAAATGTATCTGGAGTAGGTTCAGAATACTTTAGCAGGGAAAGTTAGGAAGCTATTTTAAACATTGGCATAAATAATACAGATTGTAATTTAAAAGCAGAGGACAAAAAAAATTCTTAAGGGAAGATTCATAATGGACTCTTTCGTACGCACAGTATTTCATTCTGTGAAGTGGGCTGAAACCCACAGAAAGCAACCACAAGGCACACAAAAAGCACTGCACTAAACACACAAATTTCAAGGCATGTTCTGTGTTGACCTCACGCACATTTTAAAACAAATACTTAAGAGTGTGCAGTGTGTATAGCATCAGTTTCTCCTTTCTGGCTCAAATTCCACTCTGGATTAGCAGAGCAGAAAAAAAACCCAAACAAACCTGCTTGAATATACAAAAAGAATTTTATTGTTTTTACTAAAGATCACAGCTATTGCCATCTTCAATACCTACCTCTAAACCCCAGGGCTCTTCCTGTGCCAGGCCCTCAGCTGTCTTTTCCCGATGCAGGAGCACGTCTCCGCAAGCCACAGGAGACCTTCATTTCTATCAAAAGGCATTTGGGTCTAAAAGATGTATTGTGTGGCAGGGATCTCAGCCTGTGCAGCCTCCCAGGCACTCCCTGCAGAAGCCCCATATCCACGTCCCCTCCTCACTGTGACCTGCAGTCAGAGCAGTGGCTCTGTCCTGGACCTAAAGCAAGGTTCAGCTTGAGGCATCCTCGGGCCACCATCTCCCTGGAACAGTGGCTGTGCCACTTTCTGTGTGTCTGGAGCAGCATCAGTACAGTTAATGGGCCAGGGAGAGAGAGACAAAGGAGCTACCGTGTGCCTGCTGGGAACTCAGCTTTGAACCCTCAATAAAAGAGTAACTAATTTAAAGTGGAACAGCTTCCCTGGGAGCAGACACCCTGCATCCCCTCAGCCTGCCCGGCGGCTCTGTATTAGGGCACTCCTCTCCTCTGTGCTAAAGTCCATCCCCCAAAAGACACACAAAGACATCTAAATCTAAGTTTCTTTTCCATTTACTGAACTAAACAACAAGGACATCCTTTTATTTCTTTATTTTATTTTTTGTAAGGAAGGAGATACGTAACTGCAGATTTTTGCCCAAGGCCCTGAATTGCAGTGACCTGTGCCACGAGGCCAGAGCTGGGCAGGTCACTGTGTAGAACAGGTGGGACTCAGGCTTTCAGCTTTTACTTGCCAATTTCTCCTTTACAACTTGCTGGCTTGTTTTTTGGATCCTCTATTTTTGCTGTGACATCTGGGCACTTGTTGCAGCCCAAGAGTCTTCTGAAGAAAGAAATATATGGCCTACCCACTAATTGCCTATGTCTCTACTAAGCAACATCTAAAATAATTTTTAGAAGGGGTTGGATTATAAAATTCATGACACAGAATTAAAAGATGGTTTTTCTATGCCACTTTAAAAGGAATTTGTAGATTTGTGTTAAATACTATGAAATGCTTCTAGGTTGAAGCACTACTTGTTGTTTCTATTTTGCTTGTTCATGTTTATAAGAAATATTTGGGTATTTGAACATGTTCTTCCCCATCAATTCAAGCAAACTTGTTTAAATTAAAAGTTTAAATCCAAAATACATATAAATCTAAACTAAAAACTTACTGCTACGCTAGTAATTTTTACCTATCTTTCTAAGCATCTTCTGCTTAAAATATTTATATTCTGGTTATATTCCAGTATTATTTTTCAGAAGTTACAGAGCACTTATTTCACTTCAGTGTGATTTAGTTAGCTTTACTACTTTACTTAGTCTTAAAAATATTTAATTTCTGTGAATCCATAGCACAAAATGGGATTCAGAATCTCCCTTTGCAATGGTAGGCAGCTTGGGCAGCAGTCCTCACAACGTGGTCAAATGGAGAGTGCCTAAGCTTATCAGGGATGAATGGAAGAGGAAAAAGCCTGTAATCAGAGCTATTTGAAGGTCCACGTGTGCTCTTCAAGCTCAAACTTTCTTCCACAACTGAATGTCTAAGAACTTCCCTTTCCATTAAAAAAAGAAAGAAGCTGAAAAAGAATAAGAAAAGCCACAGAGACTGTGGCTGACTTCAATAAGAGCCAACAGCAGAGGTGTCAGAGGCCTGATGAGGATGCAGGAGAGGTGGGCAGGATTCATCTGATTAAACGTGGAAGTCTCCCATGTCTGAGCCAACCTCGGTCCCATTCTCAGTCAACATACCAGTGAATCCTAAAGTAAATGCTTTAATATTTGGTCAGGAAGATCACACACCAGATACATGGAGTCATTCGTTCTACCTCCTTTAAAACAAAATAGGACCTTAGTGCACTCATGCAGGCAAAGATAATTAATCCCTACTCTACAAATTGGGAATTGAGGTCAGATAAATTAGGGGCCATCTCTGCTCTATTCATCTTCGATGAAGACCATGAATTCATATGTCCCTCACCTCCAAAATAGCTCCTGTAACCCCTAGAAGGGGAATGGTTCACCTGTTAAAGCTGTTTCGTGTCCCTTGAGCCATGGAACCAGTCACTTGGACCAGAGAAAGAGAGTCAGACCCTATCTGCTACTGAAGTTGTCTAAGGAGACAGTTAGATTCAAATTTCACTTCTTCTGAATCACAAAAGGTGGGGATTTATGCCAGACAGAGGAGCTCCAACCAACGGGATCTCCTGGCTGTGCTGGGTCTAGAACAAGAAGTACAAGAAGGGGCCATAAGAATCTGGATATCCTGGAGTGTGTGGGGCAGGCTGGGCTCTGCAAATGCCAGACCCTCAGCAGTGTCACCCCCACCACCATCCCCCAAACCTCACGGGCTGGCCACCTTCCAGACCTCACTGACTGCTACAAGCACCAAACCCCTGCAGGGTGATGTCCCTCTGGGCTCAATTCCGCGCCGCAGGCTCTGAGGATGGCACGGGCTGGAGCCCAGACATGGTGTCCTCACTCCTGGAGGGTGACACGTGCATGTGCCTCCCTCCCAGAGCACACCCTGCTCCTCCGGGACCCGCGGAACCGAGGCCTTAATAACTCCCTGTGCTGGCAGGTGAGGCAAGCGAATCTGCACAGCTCCATAGCAACAGACATGAAATTAAAGCAGTAAAATGCAGGAGGACTCAGCACATACAGAATTATTATCCAGAAACATTTTTTTTATTTAGAAAATCAGCAGTAGCTATTTTGTGTGGGTTCAAAACGAAAGATGAAGGGAAAGAAGAGAAGCAGAAGTAACTGAGGAAAATGAACAGGGTCAAAAACTGCCACAACTGTATTTGTTAGATTCTGTATTAGAAAAGGTCTCAGAAACTTTAGTGTCACAAATGAAATTATGAATAAATGTATTAGAAAGGGAGAAGAGTGTGACTGAATACGTACAGGAAACAAATGTAGCATACAGTAGGATTTGAATGTCAGGATGGTTATAATGGCTGCTATCAGGTGTGGGATAGAAGTGAAGCATTCAAAGCATGTGCTTACATCTGAGAAAGATGCTTCCTCCCTTTTTATTGCCAAGGTGATGTTTTAAAAAGCAGATCAAAAGCCTTCCAGAAGCACAAGTAATTGACCACTGTGTATCTGCTCTTTGCCAAATATCAAGTGGCTTAAAGATATAATGGTCAAGTTAAAGCCCTCCTCATCTGGTTTAAGTTACTCGGGGAACCTGGGCTTTTTCTCTTCCTCTTTTCACTTGCATCCTCCTCTGTACCTGTCAGAGAATCTATGCTCTACACTTATCAATAAACATTGTCAGATCAAGAGATTCCTTGTTATTTATTCAAGTAGTTTAAGGGAAGAACAGATTGTCAGTCACAGGCAAGACGTTCCATCATTTGATATCAACTCAATTCACTTGGTCAATCTTCAGAACCTTTTTTTGTTCTATGACCAATTATTTAAAGTACACTGAACCTGGTGTAGCTCATTTCTTAATTTCAGCATTCTTATGCATATGAAACCAGCCACATATCTAAGTAATTGAATATTCCTAAGAATGGAAGCATGAATTTCCCAATTTCACCACTCAGGTATGGTTATCCCTGGTTGCAGGATGAGAACATGGTGTTCACTGATTAAATACTGCATTTGTAACTGGGTTAAATGTTCTTTGACATACCCTTGTTCTAAATTATCCCTCCCCCAAGAAAAGGGGCAGTCTTGGAATGTGGGTTATGAGGTGCTGTTAAATAACTTACAGCAAAAAACCAGACACCAGTCTTCTCATTGCTCTTACCTTTGTGGGATGGAATGAAAAATGCCAATTTGTTTTAAGGATCAGTCAAGGCACTTTGCTATCTTCAAATACAGCTTTTCCATTGGTTTTGGTTTGGGTTTTTTTCAAACAACCAAACAGTGTGACTTTGTGTTAGAATACACAGTACACCATCAGCATTTTAAGAAGTGTTTCAACATAATAGGTATATGTCCTAGGCAGTAGTTAAAAAGATTAATGAATTTCTCTGTGCCATAGGAATTCTTCAAGTTAGCACATTCTGTAACTTGGTTTTTGTATTCTGTACTGCTGCTCCTGAACAACAGGGACAACAGATCTATTATTTTCCAACTGTTTGCAGAAATTTGGTACAGAGAATAAAGAAAAGTCATGCAAATACCAGATACAATGTTCTTGGATAAATGTGTCAGTAAAATATGTCTTTCTAATGTTTTATCAAACTTTCCAAGATAAAACAAAGTCCTATCATTGCAAGATGATGCAATCAGAAGGAAGTTCTTTAGAGTGAAATAGATTTCCAGAATTGCCTGTAAGACAATTCTCTCACAGAATTTACACACCAACTCATGTTTTTCAAGTGAAGCACACACATACACATACATCAGAGTCAAACACTGCTAATCCCACACTGTCAGACTGAAATGAGGGAATGAGTTGACAGAAGATCTGTAAAATAATACAGCCAGACATCAGGAATATAACCTAAATCAAAACCTTTATGTTTTGTTTTTGAAATAACCGAAGTGACTGCCTTTAGAATACAGACAGATATGGAAGTAAAGGAGCAATATGGATTAATTTATCTGCTAATTTTATACTGATGGGTTAACTAGTCACTACTCCTTGCTTTCACAGGGGACTCCCAGAAATAAGTTCCTGGACATTCAGTGTCCTGGGAATCTAATCCTTGCACATCAGACAATTAAAAAAAGAATAAAAAAACCCCAAACTTCAAGAAAAGCATTATGTTTTAATAGCTAGACATTGTTAACAGATAAAACATATTTTGCAGCTAACTCTTGCATTTCTTCTCTGATCTGTTTGGCTTATTTAAATTCTAGTCTTAATATTTCCAGTTGTCTAGGGTAATTTTCCTTGCCTCCTTTTTGATCACTATCAGCTCCAACACCGACTAAAAAAGCACCTGCACCTATTGAATACTCACAACCAAGTCAGAGCAATACATTCTGCCTCTCCTAAAACTCCTAATAGTCCTAAAGCCTTCAAAGATTAATCTGTCAGACTGGGACACCCTATCCCAAGGCTCATTTATGGTGACTTAATAAATTCACTGGTAAAAAGTAGGAAACACATGTTGAGTACAAGATTACTTACTTTGCCTCGTACTTACTATTTGTTAAATAACATTTTTAGTTGAATAGTGATTGCTAAAAGATACCTTTTTTTTTCACTATACCTTCATTTTTATGAACTTAAGTGGCCAAGAAAGGGCAGGAAAAACACAAATTGTGCCTTGCAATTACTTAACTACAGATCTGGCTGATGCACTATTTAAAGGACAAAAAAAGTCCAGCAAAACAGGATTAGAGAATTGCTGGGAGGTAAAAGGGACCTTTTGAAGCCACCCAGCCCAATTCCCCACTCAAGCAAGTCTGGCTGGAACAGGCTGTCCAGGACCATATCCAATTGAGTTTTGACTATATCCATGGATGGAGATTCCACAGCTTCTCCAGGTAATGTGTGCCAGTGTCTCATCACAGACAAAAAAAAGTGTTTTCCTGTGTCCAGATGGAATTTCATGTTTTTCAATTTGTGCTCATTGCCTACTGTGCTACAAATGTAGGTGCTCTGTCTGGTGGAAGCCTCTGAGATTTCCCCATTAATCTGAACAGAAAAAAGTTTTAATGTCCAAACTCCCACTGATGACTCTTCTTGAAACATAATCCATAGCAGTTCAGTAACACTGAAATCCAAAATACTGCTATTTTAGCCAGATTCAGCAATAAATGGCCAGATGTTTTATTAGCAGTGAAAAAAACCCAAACCCTTTTTGCACAGTCCTCTGCTACCTGGAATGTTTATTATTGTACCAAGATGTGAATGACAGACAGCCAGTCCTTACAAGGTTTGGGAGTTGACCCTAACTGGGGCTCATCCAGGGCTCCTTTTGTACCATGGTGTTTACACCTCTATTCTGCAGGATCCTGAAGGTGCTAAAAGGTCTGAGACAGCCTTAATGTTTTTTTCTTAGGTCTTAGTAATTCCATGTGAAACTTCAGCCATTCCATGGGCTCCAAGAAACAGCTCCAACAGCAAACATTCAGTAAACTGTCCCAAGTGTGCCTGTAACACCAAAAGCAAGATGACCCTAACTTCACAGAAATGCTGAACACAGCTGATCAGATGCCCTTCTCGAATTCTGATGCTCAGAGAGATTTAGATACATCAGTGTTAGTTTAAAAATGCAAGATTTTTAGAAGTTATTGACACAACTTCTGATAAAGATTCTTTTCTTTATCCGTGTCTTTGAAAGAGGCAGATTTTGAATCCTTTCACTAAGCATTCTAATGGAAGTCAAAAAAGAAGATGAGAAAGACTGTCAAAGGAAGCAAAACAATTCCCACAGTTCTCAACAGGATGTGGACGTCAACTACAGGAATTTAGGAGGGATTTTTCTAGGAGGACTACACAGGAATGTGAGCATGTAGAAGTGCTTACGGTCCTGTTTATTCAATTACAAAAACTGCAGGATTCAGCACAGCATCTTGATACAAAACTAAGACCAATGTTATTAAGTCTTTTTGTGCCTTTTTGTGAGGGCATTTTCTGCAACACATTTTGTGTTGCTTTTAATATTAAATGAATGAATCACATCTAAAAGAAGGACCAACTTCTAAAATCCAGAAATTAAAAGGCTTCTAGCTATCTCTGAGAGTGGATGTTCTATTATGTTCCTTAATGTTCCTGTTCTCTCCATCCTTCCCTGGGAAAGCAGGCACAGTTTTTAAGCCAAATTCACTTCTACACTGCTGTGATTCAGATTTAATGCACAGTAAAAACCATTTCCATCTCTCTCAAATGAATAATTTCTCCATCATTATAAATATTTTACAGGTTTAGCAAGAGCAGTCCAGGATTATGTATGGTTCTCTATGCAAACTACATAAAATATGAATGATAGCCTAACCTATTTTGTTAATACTTCAAGAGGTGAAGATGGCTTAGACTCATATAACAAGGCCTTAGGCTGTTTGAGAGAAAAAAAGGCTGTGTGTATTTTGTATTTTGAAGTACAGAAAAGAAAGATGAAGTGATGTTTCTAGAGAAGCAGAAAAGTACCAGAGCTTGGGAACAGCCCAGAAACACCCCAGGGTTCATTCTCAGTGCTATCCCTTTCTGACATTTCCTGAATTATCTAAATATTTGTGTTAGTGTTTCTTCTGAGATTCAGGATGTTCCAAGAAAACAATACAGGAAACAGATTTCAGCAAAATGACAGGAATTTTGAAGATCCATACTGATGGATGTACTTGTGTAAGAAATGTAGTGCAGGACATGGTAACAAATAATGGTAGGCTGGATTTTTGTCTCTCATATCTCACTCCTGCTATGTGGTCATTGTCACAAGCCATTTCAGATTAATATGAAGTAGATATAATCTCTATAAATAAAGAAGGGCTTTTGGTAAAGAGAAAATTACACACAATTTCTTTTATATATGACAAGGACATGTTGCTGTTATTTTCCTCCATACCCCACTTCCCTTCTACTGATCCCTTGTTACTCTCTGTGTGTTTTGCTACCTGGTGATGCCTCCTCTTTGTACAATGGCTACATCTTCTCAACTGAGTCACCTGGAATTCATGTGCAAGTGGGTCATGGGGAAGAGACTGGGTCCACTTGAAGCCATGGAATGAGATAGCAATGGAAGAAAATCACATTAACCCCTGTGGCCAACACTGAGGAAGATGAACCCCAGCTGTCCCCTGGTGTCCATGTCTGACATGTCCCTCACTTGTGTCAGCTCTCACACTATGACATGATTTTGAAAAGCTTTTCAGTAAAAAAGTGTGAGATATTTGGCAGGACGCACTTAGAAGTACTCTTTAAAACAGAACCAGTTGCTGAATATTGCAAAAGGCTGGGAACATCATATTATAAGGCAATTAAAGTGTAAAACTGAAAACAGTGAATTAATTTATTGCAAAAGGTGCATAACTCTTCTCCATGAGTACAGGACTCTTCATTAGAAAAAACTTTTGCATTCATTATTCACATTTTGCTATGCAACATTCATACTCACAAACAAAATGGTTGTGGTAGCCACAGCTGTGGATTTGACTGTCATATACCACATTCACTGCAAACCTTGTAAAAAATATTACCTGTCACCCATTATGCACAGCAGTGGGAGACTGGGAACGCTCAAGTAACATGGTGCTATGACATGAGCCAAAGAACTTGCAGGCATAGTGGTAAGTCAGATTTAATCAACCCTTCCAATGAAGAACCCAGTAAAGAGACTTTGCAACAGATTTTCCACTGTTTATGGATTAAACATGGTGCTGGCAAATCTGAGCTGGCTTTTCATGGGAGTATCTACCCGTCCAGAGGTAAAATGACTCTGAAAACAAGATAGCCAGGAGGTACCTGAGCTCATAAACCATGTCACTTCTGCAGCTGGCTATGTACAGGGCCAACTCTGTCTCATGATTAATTAAACAGCAGCACAAATACCCTGACCACTTCTAATCAAGAGCTGCCTGTACACGAATCAAATGATAGAAAATATTTTATAACTACTCACTAAAATTACAGGAACCAATGGCACCTCTGGGTATTTAGTCTTGGATGTGCGACAAGCAGGTGCTGATTTAGCTGGTGGTCTGAGGTGGCCCATTAGCCCAAGGCACTGGGAGACACACTCTTGATTCAGCCATTGCAGTACAGGTCCAAATCTGCCCAACTCCCACACACAGCCTGCCTGTCCTCTTGCCTTGGTCAGACATCTAATACCCCAGAGCTGTCAGAGCCTGGCAGCACAAAGTTTAGGCAGGATCCAGCAATACATTTAAGGACATCACCAGACTTTCTTCTTATATTAAGAGTAATTTATCTTTGGGCACTGAAATATGTGTGCAATTACTGTGAAACAGAATAAAATCCATTTCAGCTATCTGACATCACCATCGAGCCCCATAAAAGAAAGTGAAGATGTCAGTTGATTATATTTCCATGAAAAAGACAATAACAATAGTGTTTGCATGTCTTTCAGGTGGCTCCACAGAAAGAAGCCACCTGTTTTATTTACTATCAGCATTAGTGGTATCACAGGTGGCACAGCACAGGTGTAGACACCTGTAAATATACCTGTCAATTAGCAAGTATAATTAAGGAAATGAAAGGAATCATACTCACCAGGCTTTACAAGGCTTGTCTTTGTCTCCTTCTTATATCGAGCCAGCTGTGTATTCCCTTCACTCATTGACCCTGGACTGAATTTCTTCCTGGAGAAGTCTCCATCGCTACCAGTGCAAAAACTGATGGGGCTGTTTCCAGCATCAGAAGGAGTCTTAACTGGAGATACTGACTGGCTACTAGGACAGCCAGTGTCATCTGAAGAGAAAAGGGAAAACATCAACATTTCTAACTAATAAGCATGTGAAAGTTAGCAGAATAAAAGAAAGAGTGTTTGAACTCAGTAAGTGATAGGTACAACCTTGGCTCTGAAACCTGGTGAGAAGCTATTTGTCTCACGCATTTTGTGAAGAAATCTTGAATCCCTTATGGCAAGCTAAAAGGGCAAGTTACTTGTTTTACTTGGTCTGACAAAATACAAAATCAGGGGCTACATAATGAAAATTCCTATCTAAGAAGAATTCCTTTAGCAAGGTTAGGGAATATTGCAGCATGAAGATACACGAGGCACAAATGTTGTGTAGTGCACACTGGCTGCAGAGCAAGCATGGACCACATGCTCTCCTTCAAGAAATGTTCCCATATTTGAACAACAAGACAACAACCTACAGCCCACATGCACAAAGTCAGGAATTTAATGTAACTGGAATTAATACAAGTTCCTCAAAACTGTCTTTCCTTTAAAAGCAACCATGACCACAGAACTCTTCTGTTCTTGACCAGTGGCTGTGAGGTACCTGGTTTTGAAGAGAGTGGGTTACACACAGATTGCTTTTGTTTAAAGCTCAATTCCTCTGAGGGCACACCAGCACTCCAGGGCATCAACAGCCACCCTGGGAACACACTGAGGTTCCCAACCTCCAGGGATACAAACACTCCAGCTCTCAACAACTGAATGCAAAGTAAGCAGTCTGATTTTGAATGAAATCCACATATCAAACCCCAACTTCATCTAATCACGTTCCATGTAATCTGGAGCAATTGCAGTTCCCCTAAAAGTCACGGTGGTTTAATTGATACACAACAAAAGCAAACACCCTGACTCTCCTGGAGAAATCTAATTGTTCTTTCCCAGGACAAAATGAAAACTGCCATCTGAATTATGCCATTGCACTCTTCTCCTGATGCATTATCTTTAGCTAACATGAAACCCAAAGAAGTACCTGCAAAATAATTTGAGCCAAATAATTTGCATGACTGTTTTGCACTTACCTCTTCCACCCTGTTCATAATGTAGGTCAAGGCTCATTCTGCACTGAGCTTTGCATGGACATACTTATTTAAAAGTCAGTGTATGACTGCACGTTTATGAGGCAGAAGGGACACCCCATTATCTATCTAGCACTTTTCTGCCCACCTCCCCTCAGCAGGAAAGAACAGCTTTTGCTTTTTTTAGCTATTGCTCCCTCAATACAGTAGAAAAACTTTATCCTTTCATGTGATCCAGTTTTCCTTCATGCCTGGGCAGTTGTTCTACCCTCACTCATCTGTTCCAATGTTCTGCTTCTCATTTCTCCATGTCCTGCCTCCAGTCCCGAGCAAGGTACCCACAGGTGCTGACTGTCCAGAGCAAGCTGCATGCATTAGGCTGCAGGGGCAGCCAGCAGCCTGAGGTGCTGCATCCCAGCCTCTGCCAAGTGCCAGGCATGATGCCAAGCCAAGGGGCAACCCAGCCAGAAACACCTCCCAGGGCACAAAGGGCAGTAACAGTGCAAAGCACGTAATCCATCTTAATCATATTTAATTCTTTCAAATCACCCCAATTAAGCCAAAAAGCATCTCTTTTTGCCATCTTGTTGCTGCATTCTACAACTCAGAATTAGTTCCTAGCAAAATAACAGAAAAGAGAAAACTGCTAATAAGCTTTTCAGCCTGTCCTTACATTCATCCTGACTAACACAGGATTGCTGCCCACATGACTTTAGTTCGCTTTTTATCCTTTCCATTCCCATCAACATCACAATATAACTCAACACAAAGGAGAGAGAAGGTGGCAATTTTGTCCCAGATCAGCATCTGTTTTCCTTTTCCCAACCTTTGGAGTCTCTTCTGCAGGCTGAGTGAATGTTACCTGCAGGATGGTGTATCAGCACCACTAAGTGAGCTCCTGAATTGCATTTATGCAGCTGCTTCAGCTGCGTCCAAAGCATCCTCTCTTTAGAAGCACACACACATTTATAACCAAATGTATTCAGAAATAAGTGACAGCTTGAACAGTTTGTTTTCAATTATAATTTTTCCACTTAGATGTTTCTGTATGTAGCATTAGTTTTCAAACTTTATGTTAGAACAAAAACAACAACAAAAAAAATCCCCACACAAACAAAAACCCCCTCAAAATAAAAAATCAAAACCCAAGCAAAATACCCTCCCAAAACCTCCCACCTAAACCCACAATAAACTATTAACCTCATCTCTCCACTGATACAGTTACTGCAATACCTGCACAGGTTCTGCAGACCTCACAGATCTGTTTTATATGGGAGAATTTGTGTAGAACTAACTCCCAAAGCTACAGAGATACACCCTGGAAGAACCACAGGAGCTGATAAAACTTTACACAATTGAAGAATTAAACTACAGTGTTAAAAACTGGGGCATAAAAAACCCCAAATGTGCAAAACTAACTGCAATTAGGAAAAAGGTAGCTAAAGAATACACACTAAAATAGCATAAAAATGTTTTATTTACCACCCCCCAACACTGCCTGTGATATCACACTGGTGACTCTGTACCATCAGATTATGTCATATCTACATATCTTTGTTTTACTGTTAAGAACCTCAGCTTTCAGTGCAACAGGGCATTTTTTAAAAAGAACAAATGAGCCTGGCACAAAGAAGAATAGCTCTTCTCTACTCATACTCCTTGTAACCTTTAGATACACCAATAACCAGGTGCACTCCAGCTACAGTAAATGAATGATTTTATTGTATTCCCTCTCCTCTGATAGTTTATTTTTTATGTAATGTAAAACTTCTAATCCTTCTACTACTATTATCCAGAAACATGAACAAAATTATAAATTTTCCAGAACTAGGGCAAACTGTAGAGAAAGATTTTCCTGTGTCAGCCTTTTGAATAATCAAAATGTTTGCTACTACAGAATGGACGAGCTGCTTATGAAACACTGGTGCTCACTGTCAAAGCAAGCAAAGCTCTGCTGTACCTTGGGGAGATCCACCTGACCCACAACTCACCCTCCTGGCACAAGGAAAAGTCCTGGTGAAGAGTGAGATGCTCTCTAGCTGCTTAGTGACAGCCAAATTGCCTGCACCTACCTTCATCTTTCCTGCTACTGAAACCTTAACAGGCTATTTATTTGTATTTAATACTGTAGGTGAACTCCCCACAGGAGAGCAGCAGACTCCCCTGTGGACCCCGACGTGGAGCTGATTCCCCCTCCATCTCCAGACAGCCTGACCACCCTCCCTGCTCACTGCAGTGACCCCTCTGCTCCTCACCTGTGAGCACAATGTGACTGGTGTCAGCACTTCCCCAGACCTGCAGGCTCCTCCTAAACCCACTGGAAACTCTGATGGAAGGAAGTCAAGACCTCCACCTGCCCAGAAATGGGCCAAGATAAGGAATCTCTCTCAAAAAGGTGGGCAGCAGGAGCAGATGAGCCCACAGTGGGATTCACTTTCTGATATGATGTGCACAGTTTCCAGCAAGGTCAGTTAAGGATTCAACCCTGTAACTCAACAGGAGTTTTGCCCCAGTAAGGACTTCAGACCTAGACTCCTTAGGAACAGAGGCACACCTGATTTACCTTCTCAGGCATATCAGCATCAGGCAGACAAAAAAGAGAAAGCTGGTAAATAGTGCTGTGAAAGCCTGTACTTCTGATCTTGCCTGAATTTACTTGCACAAGAGGTAAAATCACATGAATTTATAACACACAACTTCCATTGCTTTCTTTCACAGTGTCTTTTTTTCCCACAGGGGCCTCCTAGGAGCATTCTGGGCGTAGACTTTTCCTTTGAACATCAGCTGGATTTCATCACTTGAAATTCTGTGTCCAAGCCCTCTCCCAGATCAGACATGCCTGCCAAGTTTCAAAGCCAAGCACGGGATAGTGTCTCCTCAAACAAACCACCAGGGAAGTTGCTCAGAGCACTCTGACATTTGCATGTCCTGACTAACCTTTAAATAGTAAAGTCAAAATATAAGCAACAGTATTAAAGATAATAATACTCTGAACAATTGACAGAAATACTGTTCTTGTAGACTTTTAGACTGTATGTTAAGGTTTGATGATCTTCTCAGCACAGATATCTTAGAAGTTTCAATAGAATCTGCCCTAGAATCTCCTTTAAAAAAATACTGCCTTTCCCTAAAGGCTTCAAGAAACTTTAAATATACAACTTCCTTATATAACACATCCAAATAATTAATGATGCTCTCGCTGAGGAAGCACTGACTTTTTACTTTCACTCCTAGCTGCCAGATCGAGTTAGGCACTCCTGTGACACTGAATGGTCCAGTTCCTGCCTGATCCCTATTTCACTGTCCAACATTTGTCTCCTCCTAAGAGTCCCTTGACCAGTGTTCAGGCTGTACATAGTCTGAATTTCCACCAAGAAATGTGGATTCCAGAATTAAACATGTGGCTCTAACGAAATTTTAAATGTTCAGTGTACCAAGACAAAAAAATTTTCCTGGCTTTTACCTGATGGTTACATTTGTATTCATGCCAGGATCTGTTAGTCTGGGTAGCCACAGCTCTGCCAGCAAGGTGCACTGCAGGCTGGCTATTGGCAGTGAGGGTACCACAAAGGGTAATTTTTCAGGGTAATCTCCCAGTCTGCTTGTCTGCCTCACTTTTTTGACCCTCAGTTTTTGAACTGTTTTGGTGTCCTCTTCATGGCTAGCCTTGTAGCACAGGGTGTTTGTGCAATTATGAAAGTTGCTGACAGACACCAAAGGGAATACAGCACCTACCTTCCACCTCTAAGTCTCTTTCTGTATTAAACAAGGAGAAAGAGGCTCCTCTGGAGGCTGAGTCAGAACACAGCCCCGTTCAGGCTAAGACATCCCAGTACTCTGAGTCACTGCCTGCAGGGTCTCAGCTCTCTCCAAGGACTAACACAACCACTGCTCTGACCTGGGCAGCTGAACCTGAGTGTAAGGGCTCAGTGCCCAGGCAGAGAAAACTGCTCCTGGGAGATTCACAGTGTCATTCTGGAACAACTGGGAAACACGGTAAAAGCAGCAGACCAAACAGAATGGTATAAAATTAGTAGTACATATAGAAAGACAGAGGTAGGACCATATTCACATTCACACCATGAGGGTCTCAAGAGGCATAAATCCTACCTCATACCTCTTGGAGGCACCCTCCCATTTCCAGCAACCACTGAGGGACCACAGACTAAGGTAAGAAGTGAGAATATTCTCCTCAGCTCCTGACTGTACTAAAACCTTTCATTTTTTTACTGAGGCCATTCCAGTATGTGATTGTATGTAATTATTGTTTGTCACTTACAAAATCACACAGATTGTAGAAAAAAATATTCATTAACTTCACTAAAGGTAGAGTCCTAAAAATGCTACTAGTTTTGGTCCTTCTGATCAATTAAAAAGTTATTTCATAACTATTTTGAAGACCTGTTTGGCTTGGTATTTAAGAAGATTTCTCAGAATATGACATACTTTTGAGGCAAGTCTCTTACCAAAAGTCAAAACGTAATAAAGCAGAGCTGAAGCACAAGGACAGCTACAGCAGTGTCAGGAAAAGAGGAGGCCTACTTATGCAAAATCCTGCCGTGCAAATAATTTCCACATTTAATCTCAGTGTCTCTGCAGGCAAAACTTGAATTAACTGTGCTCCATTTTGCTTGTGAACAAAGGCTGGCTAGCAGCACTGCCACTCCCTGAGGTCACCTACAGAGGCTCTGCAAACTCTTGTCCTTGAAGGGTTTCTAGACTCTGACAAATACATGGCTGCTGGGATGTGCTGGGAACAGTCCAGCTTCAAAAAAGAGGCTGGATGAAATGATCTCCACAGCTCCCTACAACCTACATGCTTTTCTTTTTGTCATACATTCCACATCTGCAAGACACCCTGCTATTCACAGTCCATCCTTCCAGCTAGAACTTTTGACTGTAATGTTCTGGTCATAAAATCTAACCCAGTAAAATCAAGACTGAACATCTTCAACTGTTTGCTGAGGATCATCAATATACAGGCAACTTTTACACCTGTTGCTCACCAGCCCCTTTGAACTGGCTTCTGTCACACCCACAGGCTGACCACTAGCTGCTGAATGTTTAGTGTGAGAGCTGCTCAGGGACTTTGGTAAGAGGCCCTCTCTGCTGTCACAGCATGGCAGGAATGCTGACAGGCTAAGATTGCATAGAAGAGGAGACAGGAAGGTGAAAAATGATGGACTGACCTGATCCTAAGCTTGGGCATCTTTTGCAATGCAGGATTTCACATAAACATGTCTTTAAAGGTATCTGCTCTTGATGTCTGACTGTACAATTGCTAGGTCATACTGAAGTAGCTAATTTTAATTGATTTTGGCAGCAAATCTACTAATGTTCCTTCTACTTGAACATTTCACTAACAAACAGGACTGACATGAGCTCTGTCAAAACATATGAAAAAAAAGAGGACTATATAATTGTGGCTTACTGGCTTTGTCATTACATTTATAGTCCCACTAATGGTGTATTACAGAAGAGAAGCATAAGGGCTTACTAGCAAAAATATCAATAAAAATAGTACTGTTACTAGGAGAGCTGTGGTCAGGAATAGCACAGCTCCCTGAGTTTCATTATCACATCACACAAAACATCTGCACAAGGGGTTTAAGGTGATAAAGGACTGAAAAATCTATTTAAAAATTTTACAGAAAATTTGAAACTAAATGTAGGGACAGGAAAGAGCATTAAAAAGAAAGACAAAGAAGAGTCTTTTCTGTTTGGTATGGGTTTAAGCAATTTAGTAGACCTCATTAATCTTTTCTGAGGACAACAGCTGGAAGTGGAGCCACTGCTATTACCTCTGGTGGGAAAAGCATTGTCTATATCCAGTATAAGAAATACTATTCATTTAATAGTAACATTAAGTGAAAGATATGTGTATATATAGATGGGTTTCTGTGGGGTTTTGTGTGGTTTATTCCATTATGCAGCAAAGAAAAAAAATCAGAAATATTCTTTCCAGTTTTGAAGGTACCATTTTGGGAAACAAAAATCTTCAATAAACCACAAAGACATTTGTACCTATTCCTCAAATGGTGCAAAATATTATACTCATTTGGTCTCACACAGCTCTGCCTCCATGGCTAACAGCATATAACTGTGACCCTCACAGCTTCAACATCACCTCATAAGGTTGCCCTGCTTACCTTCTCATGGAAGGAAATAACATATATTCTATCCACTGTTGTTTTATGCATATTTTTCTTTTCTCTTGTCTTTTAACTACCCTCAAGCCCAGAGTGGCACTTAGCAGCATGAGAGAATCTCGTCACATACACTTCAAAACACTGTTTTGAAAGATATATACTAATCCTATAAATGCAGGGCTAAAATATGTAATGTTGAATTTCTCTTAAAACATCAAGGTCCTCTTTTAACACAAAGTAAATCCAAGACTTCTGATTGAAGTTTCATTCCTGCTACAAGTTGTGACTTTCTTCAGATTGCATGACAATATTCAATTCAATAGAAAATTGCACAAAAAGCACTGTAAAAAAAAAGAAGTATTGGATTATGCATTTGTGGTGAAGGAAATACCAGATATTGTTTAGAATTCAGCCCATAGTACACAACCAGCTACAACTAAAAGGGCAGTAGAAAGGCTGAGGTGTAGTAGAAGGGGTGACTGTTCTCAGGACACCATGCAAAATGTTCCAGAGAGAATGGGAACTGTCCTGATGACCCCAGGAGGCTCTGGGTCGGGTTTTAAAGCTTCACAGTACTGACAGACACATAAAAAGGTGATAAAAACATCCAAAAGGTCAAATATTTTGGCTTCCAGATGTTGTTGTGTGGCAAGAGGAACAAAAGGATTGTTACTTAGTCAGGGGGAATAAATACTGAAATTGAAAGGGAAGCAGGGAAAGGCCAAAAACTGGGGAACAAGCAGCCTTTGCTCTTTAGTACCTAGGTGCTTTTCTTATTTCCAGGTTTGGAACAGATTTCTGTGCCACAGAAACAGAACTGGTGGCTCATAATATGAAGCAATAATAAATTATTGCATGTAAGCTGGTCCCGCAGGAAATTCTCCAGGGAAGCAGCAGTGAGAAAAGGAAGCATGTCACCAGTGTCACCCTCATGAAAAAAGGCCATATGTGTATTTTGAAAGCAGATTTTGTTTCAATGTATTTGTAAATTAGTATCACAGTCATCACTGAACTGCCTTACAAAGTGCTGAAAACAAAAGTGCTAGAAAAGACCTCCAGGAGTCTGAAAAAAAAGGCAAAATGACTGTGGAAAAGCACAGCATAAAGGACTGCAGGAAAGAGAATCTAACTTTCAGTATCACATACTTGAGAACTTTTAAGCATGTTTATTTGAATCAGTAACTCAGAGTAAAAATCAAACACATAAACCAGTAAGGAACTATTTAAACAAAATATTTTTTCTTATAACAAAAAACAAGAAGAATGAGAGAGCTCACTGTTTCCATAGTAATACATACATATATACAAACAAATAATAGGAGCAATTACTTTCAGTAATTTAAACTAACTCTCTGGCCTCAATCTGCTGACTTGTTAAAATACTAAAAATTTCGTTTTCTGTATCTATTTCTATTCAAGAATATATACTTCAGTACACATACTTATTTAGTGTAGTCTCCAAGGCTAGCTGCTTTATAATGCAATCTGCTTCAATGCTCTAACAGAGAAATTATTTACTGGAGTGCAAGTAGGTTCAGCTTTTTTCTTCAGTAATCGTTGTACAACCTCTTCTTCTCGTCTATGGCAAGCAGAGTGGGTTGTGCATTCACATGGACTTAACAAGCCTGCCTAAAGCCCACATGCTTTTGGGGACACACACTGTGAACTCAGCCCCAGCATCCACCCATAGATGGGCCAATTGGCAAATAATCTCTGAGATCAAGGGGAGTGTGCACAGGAGCAAGTGAGCAAGGAATGGCAACACTGAGATTCCTACTGCAGCTCCCACACCCCAGGCTTACACTGCAGCCCATGTATGCATGCATTTATCGTGCCACACGTGCACAGGACAAGATTTAAATAAAATCTTTACCCCAGAAAAGAACAAGTTATGAACCAAGGATTGAACTTGAATAAGCATTGAACCAGATCTTGAAATTTTAAAGAAAAAGCAAAAATGAAGCTTCAACTCCTATTTTTGAAGACTGCGTTGGAGTGAGTCACAGTCACTGATGTACAGACATCCTACTAGCTTTCAATAGCCTGTAGGATTATTCAGTCTAATTAAAAAGGTGATTTACAGGTAAGCCCAAGAAAAGAGCAACTGTTTGCTACGGGTATAAACCAAGTCCTCTGGCTCAAAAATTCCTTTGCTGAATTAATTATTAAATGTACAAGTACTTCCTGCAAAGCTGCATCTTGGTTACCAAAGCTTCACTGCATTCCCTGCTGAAATTCTGGCAGCTGGCATCCTAGAAAAGACTGAAAGAGAACTTGGGCATTGCTGTAAAGGAACCATGTAACAAGTCATCATCATACAGAGAAATTTAAAAGCTGAGCTATTCAAAAACCAGAAGTAGAAAAGAAAGTATATCCCAGACTAAATTCTTTTTTAAAGGAAAAGCTGACTACACTTTCTGAGCTTAGCACAGGCTGACTTCAAACCGAGGATATGTACACCAAAACCAAGGCTAGCGCTCCGCCCGAAGTATCGTATTTCTTACAAAGCAAACACTGACTGGAATGACCAAAGGCCCAGCAGCTGCTCCTCCACGGATCCCTCCACAGGAGGCTTGTTTGAGACGCTCTGGGTCACATTCTCTGCACACTGACAAGGTAAGTGCATGCAGCCACTGGGAAGCCAAATGCAACTTCGGAGAGAAGCACGCAAGACACAGGCAAATGCTCGGTAGCAGCTGAGCCACACAAGGCTGCTGGGAGAGTGTTTTTCCATCATTTGACATTGTGTGAGTCCTGGGGCTAACATCCAAGCCAAAGAAGAGAAGCGCTCCCATATCAAATGACAACCAGGACCCCAGATGCTCTAAGGTTTTAAGAAGGGGTTGTGCATGGTGAATGCAAAGAAAAAAGCTCAGCTTCCCTACACAACATCCAGACAGCATCCACATTCACTTGGCAGAAACAAAGAATATTAAAAACGCATATAAAAACATATTAAAATTTTGTTAGGAATATCACAGACATGACTAACACTCTCACTGTGTTTCATATGGACTTACAAAGCAAAACTGACATAAAGTCAACTGCAAATAATTGACCAACATGATCAAGTGAGGCTCTGATTCACTCAAACAAGACAAAGAGGGAGCTGATAATGCAAATTTAAACCTATCACAGCCAGAACTAACAACTTCTTCAAAATAAACTAAGCATTACAAAAGCTGTCTCTTTTCTGTTGCCAAGAGATATTTTTTGCTGTTACATGGTGATGCTTGCAGCACTGCCATGGTTCCCAAAACCAACATTAATAATACCTACAAGATTTACCCTCATTTAGAAAGAAGGAACTCCAAGCCTTCACTTAGGCACCAAGACCAGTGTAAGCACACAGGAAAAATGGACATCGGAAGCTCTAGGGAATCAAGCGTAAAATACATATTTAATGGATGAGGGGGGAAAAAAAAAATCTATTGGGGTAAAAAGAAATCTACAGATCATAACTACTTGGTGTCAATAATAATGGAAGAAAGGTAGAGAGCAATTTGACAAGAGAAGGGTAAAGAGGAAAGGAATTATTCCACGGATCAATTCATACTATCTGCTGCTTATGAACAACATTTTGGGGATTTCACTCTAAATCAGACAAATTATGATAAAGAAGAATCATAGCTGGAAGACAGGAAAGAGATGTCAGAGGAAATCATGCCATTGACTGTTGCCATACCTGCATCTCAGTGAAAAATCCATCAAACATAGCAACAACTGAACCAGGGCCTGGGATGGAGAACAGTGCCTTGGCTGATCCATGGCTGTGTAAGGTCTGAAGACACAGAGCAGCAAACCATGTAGTGTGTACCTGTATGGGTGCTGCAGGCAGCTTTAGAAAACAAAGCTCTCAGATGGAGAAAAAAAAAATCACACTAAATCAATGCAGCATGCATGAATCAATAAAACATTAATAAAATAAAGAGATGAGCAGTTGTGCTTAAGATGCAGGTTAAGAGACCAGCACGCTGCAATACCTCTGTGAAAAGGTGCCTTAAAACTGTCAAGCCATGAGATCAGACACACCCAGAATAAAAAGAACGTGCTGCTGGGACTCAAGACAGCCTATGCAGTGCAGTGAGATGGCAAAGGTATGTGACAGTGGCAGTACTTGTTGAGTACATCTGAAGAGCGGGGTACAAACCCAAAAGATGAAAAAAATGTCAGTGATCAAGATGAAAGGCTTGTCAACACAGAAGGAAAAAAGTCAGGATGAAAAGCAGCCATTTGGGAGAGATCATAAAAATAACGTATTTCTAGGAAGCTTCAAAAGATTTTATTTCTTTGGCACACGCAAACTCAAGCACGTAAGGTGGAGGGATTAATAAGGCATGGGAAAAAGACTCCAGCATTCTTACAATCCTATGATGTTTGTTTAACGCTCTGCATTGTTCATTCAACAATAACCAAATAGATCATTCCACTGAGCCTGAATTGCAAAATCTGGCAAAGCTAGACTCAAACATGGATATTGTGTTTCTCATCTAAGAAAACTTGTACACTCTGTTCAATACACTGTTTTTCATGAAAGAATTTCAAAAAGTAGTAACAATAATCCACTGTAGTGAAGACCAAGATAAATAAAAGCATTCCTGTCTGTTCCCAGGAACACCTCTGGTAACTGAAAATACTTTATGAACTAAAAAAAAGGAAGTTCAAGAAGTTACTCTGATACTAACTATCGCAAAAAAAAACTTCTTATAATCCAGATTCTAAAATAGAGAATCACAGAATCATAGAAACATTTAGATTGTAAAGACCTCTAAAGTCACTGAGTCCAACCACTAACCTAGCATGTTGAATTCCACTTCTGAAAATGTTGTTTTCCAAAAAACTGACTGTTGAAAACAAACTTCTCCACACCAAAAATACCTTTAAAATTATCACAGGCATACAGAGTCCAAGGTGTTCATGATGTGATCCTCAATTTTGTTATGCGTGTGCATTAATGCCATTTACAGTGAAGTGTTTCACTGAATTAAAAAATTACTCACCAATTACTCACCACTAGTAGGCATCTTAGTCTTTCACTGCCAGTTGAGGCATTTAAAATGTGCTAAACTCTACACAGGGCAAACATTTAACATAAAAAAAATCTGTTTTCAAGTTGTCCCTCATGTAATACTTTGAAGAGCAAACGACATTTTTTGAATGGTCTACAGTTGGAGAGTAATAATTTACTTCTGATCAATCACCCATCCATTGCCCTCTCTGTAGAGAAGCCATCATGCCCAACTCATGTCTGGCGACACACTCATCAGTAGAAGCCTGAATTCTGAAATAAACAAAACTTATTTAAATATGACAGTGAAGACTTTACCTACATATTCTGTTCCAGTTCATGGAGATCATTGTCAAAGAGCCAAAAGGAATTGCAGTCTGACAGCCTTAATAGCAACTTCCCTGTTTTACTGACTTTTGATTTAAGGGCTTTTTAAAATGCCTTAATAGCACGCTGCAGTTGTTAAGGCGAATCTTTCTCTCTAAAGCAACGCTTCTGCTGCAATGAAACCGCCAACTTTTTTAGCAGTGGATAGCAGAACTCGAAATGGAAGCATCTGGTGTCGCTTAGGGACACATATTAAAAGAACAGATACTAAATTTCCCTGGAAAAATCAATGGTTGCCCTTCTTCATCGGTAACACGGATTGCTCGTGCGGGCTCGATAGGAGCCCGACACACAGATGCTGCGGCTGGGATGACAGCGAAGCCTCGGGGGTGGCCGTGTGGGGCACACCGTGTTCCCCAGAGACCCCGAGGCTGGGGGGATCTCTCTGCGGTACCTGAACAGAAGCTGTTGCTGCTGATAGTCCTGCCGGAGCCCGCGGAGGAACTGGGCGGGTTGAATTCCCGGCTCTCCTCTTCCGAAAAGGGCGATTCGGAAGCGGGAGACACCTTCTGCTGCGGCCGAAGGACCAAGCGGGGGATGCGGCTGCGGGACACCTCCTTTTCCAGCTGCGTCCTCTGCTCCTGCTCGGGAAGGGACACCCCGTCAGGCACCTCTCGGATGTGCCCTCCTCCTTCCATCATCGAGGCAGGGGCAGGCAAATCCCGGCCCCTCCGCCCCCCCCCAGGGCGGGGGCAAGACGGGATTT
>VZSE01015397.1:169663-194480 GCA_013398275.1 Promerops cafer | reverse complement strand
CGGCGTCCTCTGCCCCTGCTTCTCCTCGCTCCCCGCCGCCCCGTCCAGCCCCGGCTCCTCACCTTGCTGCTCTCCCGCAGGGGCCCCATGGCTCCTCAGTGACGGCGCAGCCGGGAACAGGCACCTGGCATGGGCGAGAGGGATGCGCTGAGCGGGCGCGCCCCTCGGCACCGCTGCCGGGGGCAGCCCCCGCCGTGGGACCGGGCTTGCCGGGCCCTGGCCACGAAAGGCGGAAAGGGACGTGGGCATAAGGAAACAGGGGCAGAGGGCAGATGATGCCGGTACAAATCCGATGGATGTATAGCCATACACTTAGCAAAATGCTCCGTCAGATTCCTCTGCTTCTTAGTCATAGAATCATAGACTGTTAAGCGTTTGGGAGGGACCTTAAAAATTATCTAGTCCTAACCTCCCCGGCCATGGGCAGGGACACTTCACAGTAGACCAGGTTGCTCAAGCCCTTACCCAAACTGGTCTTGGAACACTGTCAGGGCTGGGGCATCCACAATCTCCCTGAGCAACCTGTTCCAGTGTCTCACCACCCTCACAGTAAAGCATGTCTTCCTAAAGTAAAGATTTAGTTCCTATTATTTTTCAGTAACGTGTTTATGGAACACGTAGAGAGACAAAAACTTATTGATTCTGACATAAAAATGTACTTGATTGTCAGATGATACATTGCAATGTATTTAACTGTAGTGTTTTCTCTCTTACCATTCATTGTGGTAATTGCTGTTGACCCTCCTATTGATTAATGCACATGTGGTAACCTTGTTCATCTGCTCCCCAGAGAGGGTCTACTAAAAAAACAAGCATTATCAGGACTACAGTCTGGGCTATAAGCATATGTTCACAATGGGTGAAAAGGACTGCTTTTCCACGAAAAGGATGATGAAATTTTCAGTATGAAACTCATTTGAGGTTCCACATATACATCTGCTTATAGGACTTAATGAGCTTGCAGATGTTGTACTTTCAGCAATCATAGTTTTAGGCAAAGATTCCCTTTACATTTATGCTTCCTACTGTCCTGGTTTCAGCTAGGATATAGTTAATTTTCCCATGACACCTATAAAGGGCCCCAATTTCTGTTGAGAACTTCTGTTTGCTATCACACCGTAGATATTAAATACTGTCTCAAGAATAATTAAGAGCAAATGTGCCTTTAATGTGTAGTGCAGAGAGCATAGCATCAGTAACAGGAAAGGTGATACATTCATCTAGATCTCAAAGAGGAAAGAGGACACTGGTGAGTACTGATGCACTGATTGTTGTATATCCAAAGACTCACAATTACTAATTTATTAACCTGGCATCAGAATTAGTTCCATTACTTACGTAGAGCTCCAAGCTAGGCTCTGCCAAAAAGATGATACCATCCTTCCCTGGCAGTGACAAGACATCTATAATTCAGAGATGTAAGATAGTTACAGCTGAAAAAAAATGCCTAAAATTCCTGTAATAAAAATTCTGTGCTTTTAAATATTTTCTAAGCACTGGCATCTACCTTCCTGCCACAAAAGATCAGGAAGAATTCTGGACCTTTCCCTACTGCTCCAAGACTGTTTCCATGGAAAATTGCAAATCATGTATTTTAATCACACAAATTTGCTCTTCTGTTCAGTAGAGATCGGGGCACCTGAGACCGTGGGCTTCTCCTGCAAGTCACCCGTGGCAATGTGGGGTGGAAATTGCCCACGTACATTTGCAAAGCTGTTGTACCAGTAGTAAGAGTAAGAAGAAACTGTGCAGCAGCACTGCCATTGCCATAGTAACTCAGCTCCAGAGCTGCTGCTGCTGATTCAATTGTTGGAGCCTATTTTATCTTTTTCCATTTCAAGCTCAAATTTTTGCCTTGCTAAGAAACAAGATATGAGAAGTGAAGTCTTCAGGCTGCCTCAGGTTTCATAATGGGATGTGATTCTCTTTGATCTTCTCTTCTCTTGGCATAGAGATTTATAGCCTTATTATAAATCATAAAACAATCATTAACCTTCAAGCAAACATTTTTTTTCCCCTTACAGTCATGTATATCTTATAAACATTAAGGAATTAAGTCATTTTTCAGTAATTGATGAATTAATTAAATTTTAAGTCACTTATAAAATATTTTTACTTTGCCCTAGTTAATATTCAGTACTGGGAGGAGCACATATTTGATATGAACATGTGATATCACTCTTATTCCTCTCTTATGTCTTTTACAAACCAGCAGGATCTCTGCACGACTTAAAAAACTAATTTTATAACCAGTGTGTAACTGAAGAAATCTGTGTTTGCTGGAAAGAAAAAATGTTATGCATTCATAAGGGCCTCAGAAAACCTACAGAACACAGTGTCTTCTTAGTCTTTCCTTGCTTTACTCCCTCCTGAAAAATAACAGCTCTCCAGGAAGCTGCAGAGGGCTGCAGATTCAGCAGAAGCTCCTGGACTCCAGGAGCTGCCAGGGGAAGCTGGGCGCTGCGCCAGGCCCTGGGGTTAGACCTTATGCTTTCCTGAGTGGGGAGCAAGGTACATGAAGCAGATTTTATTCCAGGCTTTGCTACCAAGTTCTTCATTCTGGTAGAGGCTCTTCCAGAAGCAAGTTGCAGGGGGGAGAAGATGCGGTGAAATACAGAGGATCACAGAGGACGTTTTGCTGCTGCCTCTGAATTTTCTCAGTGGGAGGGGGAATGGCTTTCTAATTCAGCAGAGTTTTGCTGGCCAGCAGTTAGCTGTGTCCATTAGCACAGTCACAAGGAACTCATTGCATTTACACTTCCATATCTGAACTGCTGAGAGAAAACCTTAACCTGATGTTTTTGCAAAGCCTTCTGTGAAATTTGTTTTTTCTAAGTTCATTTGTTCCATCTGATGGCACATTGTTTCAAGACATCCACAAGTGCTGTTTTCCAGTTTGCTTTCTTGCAGTGTAGTGGTTTTGCTCAAGAGCTGCCAGAATAACAGCAGGAAAGCAGTACAGTAAAAGTCTCAATATCCTAATTAAGTGCCCAAATACCTCAGTTCAGAATTGGGCACTTCAGAAGAATAAGCAAAAACATACTCAGGAGAGGATCTCCTAGAGCTCAGCAGTGTGTACAAGAGTGCCTTTGCACCATTCCACACAAGTGGTTTATTCATGCTGCCAGCAAGTCTCTACTGCGACCTTCTCTGTGGTATAGCCTTTAATGTTTCTCTCTGTTTCCATGAATTTTCCTTTTCTGTGTAGTAGCTCAGCTTCAGCAAGAAGGCTTCAGCTTCTCACTTTTATTTTGACCAGTCCTTCAGAATGGAAGCAAGCAGGACTTGTAGGAAGTCAGAGACAGTAGTCATCCCACGTGGCAAAAGGAGTGGAACTTTCTTTTTTTTTTTTTTTTTTGTGTGTGTGTTTGTAATAATTAAAATAATTAAAAGGCTGAACAAGGATTCCTGCCTTATGTGAATTCTTACTCGACAGTCACCTCATGCACCTTTTCTATTTTTATGCTGTCATCATTTGGTAGTTGCATATACTTGCAAAATTTGATTTTGTGGAGAAGTGAATGCTTCCACACTCAGATTATCACCCAAAGAATGCTGGTCCAAAACCAGGCTGGCTCATTGCTCAGATCAGGACTGTTTCAAATATTTACAATCCTAAAAGTACTTGTGGACACTTGGGATGGAAACTTAAGACACATTTTGTGATCTTATGTTCATTAGGGTTAGATGGCTTTCTCGCAAAGTTATTTTGAATTGGAGAGTTCTGGTGCCTAAATCTCTGAAGATTCAGTCTCATGGGTCTGAGTTTTTCTCATATGTTTTGGCACTCGGCTTTCACAGGTTGACAAAGTGCAGGCAATACCTGTACTGGCCACAGGCCATGTTTTGGTTTTGAATTACATCACTCTCTGAGCTCAGTGATGAATGAGGCAGAGGGCAGAGCTGGGCCCTGTAATCCCAAGACTATATGATTTCATTAATGCAGGCACATAGCTGATAATGCTTCTCTTGGTGACTTAGAAAGCATCTGTACTTAGACAGCTGAGACAAGTTTGCTTATCAAATGTGTCAATCCTGTTTTTCTATTCAGATGGGTTGTGTAATATCAGCAGATCTCACTCAAACGCTTCACAAATGCTAAAAAGAGGAGCAGCTGGAGCTAACCATTTTCATAGCAATAGTTTACATTAGAGGTCAGCAGAGAATTACCTGGAAAAATTCTCTCATGCTCCTTCAGAAATACTAGAAAATGAGAGAAAGATGAGAAGACTATGAATATCATTATAAGACAGAGAAAAAAGAAAAGGGAAGGATTGCTTCATGTTGGTCTTGGGCAAAATAATGGAATAATTAATTTGGGACTCTGACAACACAAATAATAGGTCGAAAATATAAGTAATAGGTATCAGGAAATCTTTATAGGAAGCATATCTTGTAAGAAAGGCTCAGTGGAGTGAATAAAAACATTTTAAAACTTACAGCCAAATTCAAAGAAAAAACATCTGGGACAAATAATAAAGCTCTGCCAACAGGAGGGGAAACTGTTTTGGAAAACAAATTTGAGAAAAATACTTTGAGCCCTTAGTAGCCAATATCTCAATATGTGTTCTTAGACTTAGACTGTGGTTAAGAGAACTAATGCAGAAGAAGTGGAATATTTAGCTGAAGTAGGGGAGGGATCTTGCCTGTGTACACAGTGTAAGATGTCTGCTGGGACAGTGTGTTCAGTGCTGTTGGGAAAGAGTTCAAGGGAAATACTACTTACTGCAAGACATTTATTTAATCTGACTTCTGATAAGAGTTGTGTGATCTGTTTGTTCTAGACAGATCTCTGTCAGTACTGCTCAGTGAAATGCAAGCCAGAAAGCAACCTAAAGCACTGTGCACTCTCAGATGTTTGTGAAGCAGCCTATATATGTAGAAAGGACTTGGGCTGACTTGTCTGACTTCAGGCATCTGAAATTACTGTGTGAAATTATGGGATATAGAGAGGCAGAGTGCACAAGAGCCACTCCAGTGTGGGCAAGCAGGCATATCTGTGCCTGTGCCCACATTGGAGATGGAGGTGCAAGGAAGGATCTGTGGCCAGCAACTGCCTGGACTTAAGCTTCTCTCCCCAGGGGTTCCAGAGCTCTGCCAAAACTCATGACTCAGCTCTGCATCCGAACAGTTTGGTAAATATGTGAAATTTGGGTTAAAGTGCAGATTTGATCTGCTTTTGAAATAGTGTAAACCCATTTAAAAAATCTATCTAGAAATGATTACCATTACTTACTGTAACAGGCACGCCCATCAAAGTCTGTTAGTTTGTAGGTGTGCGGTCTAAGTGGCACAGAAATATTCTGTGTTTTAGACTTCATCTGTGCTTGAGTTGTAACAGAACAGAATCTGATACTGCTAAAAAGGTCCAATTTTTCTAATTCATAAAATGGTTGTACATAGCAGGACACATATTTTGATAATCTCTGGGAAGATTACTGCATGGTCCAGTGTAACAGAATAGGAGTGGCCTTGTTATGATTCCTGAAATCCAACCATCTAAGCTCAATAATGGTATCCTACTGCAACATATGGCTTTTTTATATAATGTAAATTCTATACAGATTTGCAGTAAAGCTTGGGATGGAGCTGTGGTGAGGTCCTGAAAAAGATGATGGTGTGCAGCTATTTCTGGTAAATGAGTCCTGGTGTAATCTTCAACCTTAATTGGTTTAGGTTGTAGTATGATATTGCTGAAACCTGAATACTCAGGGGAAACAGATTGGTCAGAGACAGACACACACAATGGCTCTTACCTCATTTTGAGAGCTTTTCTGCTTTGGGGCAAATGTTCACTTTTGTCTTGGCTCAGTGGTATCAGCCAAGCATTATTTAATCTGGAGGATACAGACATGGTGGATCTCATAGACATTTTTTATATTAAGTCAGAATAAGTGAGAAAGTAAGTAGTGGTAGTATTCAGCACTTAATTATTTCTGAGTGCTGCATCTCCTAGGGTTATCAAAGAAATTATTTTAGTATCTTGCTTTGTTTTCCTCAGTACCTTATGTGTGAAATGATGAGATATAGAGAGGCTTATAGTATATATCACTCGCATCACAGAGTGGACAGAAAAAGCATTTGATTGGGAATCTGAAGTGCAGCTTGGATATTTTTAGTTCTATCTGGAAACAAGTGTCATTTGTGAAAGGATTTTTATGACCCCAAAACAGGTGTCTGAGAAGTGTCTGCTCATTTAACTTGCAGACCTAACTGGATTTCTAGGTTCTGATGAGTAAAAAATTTATTTCTGATATACTTTTATTCTGTTCTTAGCATGCAGGTAGAGAAGAAGAGTCTGATTTTGAGTCCTCTTCACGGTGGGAAAGGCAAAGGACGCAGTGAAATGTGTATATCAGAATGTATCCCAGGAACTGAAGCACACTCTTGCAGAGCTCTTAAGGTGAGCTCAAAGTTAGTTGAAGACATTTCATATGTTTAAAAGTATGAACTCACACTGACCCGGTGTCTAACATGGTTCTTAAGAGCTCTCTCCTTTGAGTCAAAGTAATGCCTTGCCAATTACCACATGCTTCTGCCAAAATGTAGTGATGGGAACCAGTACGAATTTCATCAGTTTATAAAAACACCCACCCAGGAGCAAAAGGCAAAAGGAGCTACCATGATGGTGTAGAGGGAGGTGGCATCTAGAATGTCCCCACAGGCTCCTCGGTATGAGCCAGAAAGCACTGCACGTGCTGTAGTGAGATGTGGTACAGGAGGTGACAAACAGTTCTGAGTCCGTGGGAGACAAACACAAGGCAATGGGGAAAGGATGTCAAGGGTGCACATGTGATCTGAGGCACTGCTGGTCAAATAATTATATGATTTCTCATGCTCCATAAATGAAGCACAAATCCATTTCAACTGTACATAATTGCCAATGTCAGTAGCTGTCCAGCTTCAAAGAGCAGAAACTGTATTAGCAGAGCATTGTAATTTGAGCTCAGGATAACTAAATTGATTTTAACCATATTTCAAAGGTAACAGCAGAAGAATGGTCAAAGCAGAAGCTTTTTACCTTGGTCCTTTTAAATGGCAAAAATATGAACAATACTTCCCCCCTCCCACCACCACCAAATAGACTTTAAAAACTAAGAATCTTGGAAAGCCTTTTATCCTAATCTTCTTACTAAGCACTCTATTAGTCCTTCTGGGGTTGCTTTAATATTAAGATTTGGGGTATGTGTGAATTTTTCAGTACTGAGGTTCAGTATTGAACAAGTAGGAATTTATATATATGTATTCATCTGTAAACTAGTTAATGAAAATTTGAATAGCTCAGAAGAGGAACCAGAAATACATTTTTTATTTATTCAACTGATGTTATAGTATTTATATTTTGATCTTATTCTTAGAGCCTGGTCTTGCTTCTATCAATTTCATAGTATTGATGTATATAAGCCAAGGAGCATAACACAGTTACTCTCCTCTTCCTGCCCTTGTTCCTTTCTGTCTTCACTGACGTTCTTGGCTAGACACTTACCCAGTAGTGTTGTCCACATAGGCAGTCTCTGAGAAGGTTTGGAGGTTGAATTGTGAACAGGGACAAGGCCTTTTAATCTATTTTTTCAGTATCTATTTCAATATGATCTTGAACAGGCCCCTGAAATGCTACTTCATGTAAACAGTAGATGGTAATATTAATAGGAGTAAATGGTTAAGCTTAATGACTTCAACATCAGAAAGATTATCAGGATGCCAGCTGGGCTGGAAATTCTTAAATAGTCAAATGGAATGATTACTAAATGGATTCAAAGTCTGGTGTAAGGGTTTTGGAGCAGTGTGTTTGTAGTTCACAAACTACACTAACTTGTGTATGGTTCCTGACAGGTAATTCCTGCTTGATAACACCCGCCCACATAGCATGTGAATAAGGTGTGTTGTTACCATCCTCTCATTCCCTTTCAATAAGATAAGTGTGCCATCTGGGACATTTTAAAGGCAAAGGCCACGCCTTTTTTTTTTTTTTTTTTCATCTAGACATCTTCTTTAGACAGTGGCAATATCACATTTTCCACAATTGTCAATAAATAACAGTGAGACTGCTTTGATTCTAAGCCTTGTGAAGTTTCTGAGAAAGTTGAATACATGAAGGGCATAAATAAGAGTGCCTCACTTTAAAGAAAAGATGTATGTTTGTAGGGCTGCTGAAGATTTTTAATGTTTATGAATGTCAAGAAGAGGAAATGAGAATTTTAATCTTAATTTTGCATCTGTTTTGATAATTTTATTTACATTCTAAGTTTGTAATTTTATTTCATTTTTCTCTGAAAGAAGACAGGATAAACATGAAAATATTTCCCACTGATAAGGGATTGTTGACCGTGTCAAATATACTGTTGATTTATGGTGTGGTTATTGAACTGAAAGAACTGAATGCAGTTTGAGCCATGAATTAGGGGTGACAGTGCAAGACTGCATCAGCCCCCCTTACCTATTTATTGAGAGTCAGCTGTGTTCTGCAGGCAGTGCCCTTCTCTTGGACGGGGCCCTTCGGCTGCAGTCAGGCGCGATGGCAGAGCTCCTGCTGGGATATGTGTTGGCTCTCTCTGTGTTGTTCCAAACTGCCTGCAGGCACCCAGCCAGTAATCCCCAGCTGCACATGTCTGACACCCAGTCCCTCGGCTCAATTTAATTGCTAATTGCAACAAATGCCTCCTAGAATTCGTGTGCAGGGGCATCTGTGCAAGGGCAGGGACAGGAAGGAATCGCGTCAGAGCTGATTTCGTATCGCGTTCCCCTGGGAGCTGCCCTGGGTACAGTGCCACCTGGCACCCCTGGATTGCAGCATTCCCTGCTGCAGCACAAAAGGGTGTTGGGCAAGCTTTAGTTCAGGAAAGATAAGGGATTGGGCTCAAATATTTCTGAAATGTGATTTAAACCCACAGTCCCTGGGTACTCATAATTACCAGCACGGCTGAAAGGTTATGTTCTGCCCTGTAGTTCCTCCCAAAAGTGAGGCCTGAGCTTTGAAATCACCTGCTGAGGAGTTGCTGTGGGTACTAAGAGAGACATGAATTTATACAGTTATTGCACACTCATTGGGGATGGGAATTTCAGAAGATTCAAAATCCTTGTTAGTAAAAACAAATGTTATTAAAAATTATATATTCTACACATTAGTTTTCCTGTTTTCCTTGTACTTTCCTCTCTTAATCTAGATGTCAAGTGGTCAATGGGCCTTTTAAATTATTTGGGGTGTAACCAATGCAGATTCAGACTTCCAAAAGTGTTCATTTTTCCTTTGAAAAGTGTACAGAATGTATTTAAGTATGGCAAATGGTAGACTCCTTTATTATTCCATACACTTCTTATTTTTTCTTGTCATTTTCATTTTAATATACATATTTTATAAGTTATTATGAGAGACTATCATGACTGTTAACTGTGGGTTTGAATTGAGTTTAAGCAGTCAAGAACACCCACTCAACCCACTCAAAACTTTAGTCTTGAGTTTTCATGGAAGGCAGATTTAACCCACATCAACGCACAATTCCACAAATGCAGGACTTTGATGCAAGGAGGACTGCCATTCTGCTCATGGCAAGTCTGCAGATCTGCCCTCAGATCAGTATTAAAATTGTGTCACTGCTGTAAGATAACTTAAAATCTTCATAAACAATATTTAAATAACACCCAGTGTTACTTTTTATGGTATCAGCAGGGTTAAAAGAAACATACTTTGAGCCTGGACTCAAGAGAGAACTTGTGACAAAATGAAATATAGCCTGCTGAAACCTACTGTAAGCAAATACCACAAGCTGTGCCAAACAATTATGTTAGTTTCACATTAAAAGTAATACCAAATAGAAAGAGAAGGCTTACATATTCATGTCACCACTGTTTTTAAGTGGTACACCCATGAATAAGGCTAGCAATCATCTGGCAAAAAAGGCCATTAAACCATAAACTGTTTATACAAATATCCAAGACAGAAATGAGTTTTAAAGACTTGTTTTTTAATAAGGAAGAAATGGATTCGAGTATCAGAACTGCTTTCTAATACTATTTAGGAATATTAGAAACACTGTTGTTATTTAAGAATTTAGTTTTCATTACAGTTTAAATACGGGTTGGCTCCTCTGATCCTATATACCTACAGACTACGTTTTTACTTTTCATTGTGACAAATTATGGTGTAATAACTGCTCTTTGCAACAAAGCAGCAAATAGAGGATTAGTGTTCAGTTCATGCCTGGTACATGACAATACTTTTGAGTTGATAAATGGATTTCAGTGGACACCACTGAAGTATTGAGGTTATATCTGCTTAAAACATCAGGTGAGGGACTCGTGTCAAACCCAACAACTTGTGGTGTACTCTTGTCCAACGATGCCAAGTTTTGTCTGCTGTTGATTGGTGTGGGATCTCATGCTCCTGCCTCAGGGACGTGATGCCATTTCCCATCAGATACTCCAATGCTTTTGCAAGCAGTCTGTATCTGTGACCTGACCTTGACCTCCAGAGAAACTCCCTTCTCCACTGCAGCAGATGAAACCGGATGTGGATGAGAATACAGGGCTTCGTAAGGAGGGGGCATTTTATCTTCAGAGGTTGCCAGAACATGCTAGCAATTTTGATTTCAGAGCTGAGTTCACCTTTTTTTTAAAGAATCCCTTGGTTTTGCCAAGTGGCAAAATAGGTTTAGCAATGCTTCAACAGATATACAGGTACTTCTAGGTTTTATATCTGTATTTTTCAGAAGTTTTTGTATTGGTTTATTTGTTGCCCCAAATATGTATTGGAAGGCACTTTTCCCTTGGACCTCACAAAACTTCCTCTTCACAGTCTTCCATTTCACATATGTAGATACGTCTATCTACATATCGCTAATCCTGCATAGCCTAATCTCACCAAAATTACTGTATTTGGCTATATTTTTTGTATCATGTAGCAAATCATCCAGTACATTTTCAGGGTACATAATTCATCTTCTCCCAAGTACTGTACAATTTCTCCTTCCATCTTCTGTCTACTTAAATATGTAAGAAATATTAGTTCAGAAATCTGAAGCTTGTTTTAATCTAAGATAGGAACATTTAGGGATTTCAGAAATTAGTAGATTTTTTGTGCTTTGTAAGGTGGAAACATTCCCTGACAGGCCCTCTTTCAATGACTGGCAAGTAATAACATCAGCAGAGGTCGTGTTACTTCTTTCTTCTTCAATTAGAATCTCATGTTCTGTAGACATAGGGAGAGTAATTACATCTCTTACTGGTTTTGTATAGTAATGTGTCACAAATGCTGTTCATACTCCTGGCTTTTTCACAGTTCTTAGATGATAGGATGCTTTTCTAATTTTTCTTAATGATCACTTACGTCTGCTTGTATTGAACGCACTGTGGGTTTTCTCCAGTCTCTTGTTAGAAACCACTCTTCAGTTCCAAACAGGACTAGAAAAAAAATACGAACAGTATAAAGTCATACTTGGAATTGTTCTCACTCAAAAAATGCTTTTAGATTAAGAGTGCAACCTCATTCAATATTTAAAATAATGGCAATACTAAATAAACCTGAATTCTGTCCTATGGAGTGAAGAAGTTAAAGGGTACCTTACTCCTCAGAGTGATTAGGAAGTTTGCATGGAAGTTGGTTTAGTGTTTCAGATAACAGAATTTTTTTTCATTGTCCTGCAGGTCCTGGATCTTGGCAAATATAATTGTCTTTGTAATAATTATAAATGCATTTGAAATGTTCTAAGTGGTAAAATGGCATCTTATTCTGTTGCTTCTTATGGGAGTGCTTGGAGCAGCTTGAGAGAAGCTTTGATTCTGCAGAGGCAATGGTGTGCATGTGCCTCCCCCAAGGCTGTGGAGACGCTCAGGCATGTGCTTATCTGGTGGCACTCAGATTTTTTGTTGCTGAATGTAACAAATCAGGTTTGGTTTTCTCTCCTGTTGAATATATCAAATAATAAATATGTTCTTTTGATGGTAATAGAAATCCTTCTAGGAGTAAGAATTTCAACTATACCTATATTGATTCTGGTAGATACATGTCTAACTTGCTCTTAGAAGTCTCCAGCAATGTTTTCCATAATCTCCCCAACTACATTACTCTTCCACTCTTAGTTATCTTTACTTGGTGTTTGAACTTTCTGTCCTAAAGTGTTAAAGTCATTATTTCTTGTCCTGTCCTGCACAGCCATGAAGAACAGAGTGCACTGTTTTTAGCAACTTTTTATGCACATGAATATTACCCCCTGCTTATCTCAGTTCTTACATATTCTGTTCAGCACGATTCCTTCATTTATTTTCATTTATTCTGTTTAAAACAATCGTCACATTATACTCAGATGATATAACTTGTTAGGATTATTATAAATTCTAACCATTCTTCAAAGCTCTGACAGTCCCATTCAGATTGGAGTTGTCGACACATTAACAATATAGTCCTTATTTCTTTATGCAGGCCACTAATGGAATTGTTTGCCAGATCCAGGACGGATCCCCGAGGACCCTACTGAAATACATGTTGCCATTTTTACAATGAACCATTGATAACTGTCCTCCTGGTATTATTTTGTGACTGGTTTCACGTCTAGTAAAAGATAGGTCCACCTTTATCACATGTCCTAGTTTGCTTTGAGAATGCACTGTCAGTACAGTGTCACAAGTACTAAAATCAAAATATATGACTTCAGCTGTTTCTCTCTTACCCACATGCCTGTGACCCTGTCACAAAGGAATTTATATTGGCTTGACATAATTTATTCTTAACTAATCCACACTGGCTCTTAGTCATCTCCTTCTCTGCCGGATGCTTACAGATAGTTTGTAGAAAAATGATCATTTTGGTTCAGACAGGGAGGGGGGAGGAATTGAGATGAGACCATCACCATGGGTGGCTGTCAGCTGAATGTCAGTGGATAATACCAGAATAAAACCTGCCTCTTTAGACTCTTCACCCTAGTTGCCCTCCAGACTGCAGCAAGGATCCTTGCTGCCTGGGCATTACTAACAGGCTGTGTCTGTGCCAGCCAGCCCTTGTGCCAGGGACTGGTTCCTGGCACATTCATTTGACTCCTTGGGATGAAGCTTTGTTCTTAACCTCTTGCATCCCTTTTCAAAACTGAAATCTATCACAGTTCTCACCAGTGGCAAGCACTTGATTGGCAAATGATCTTTTTAGTGAAATGAATCTTGGCAGCATGATTTGTTCATACTCACTGAATAGTAGACTAACAGTTCAAGTTTTTCTCTTATGACTGAAGTTCTCCAAATGTCCATTGCATCACTTTTCTTTTTCTCTTGTATGAGAGCAATAATTTTGTCTTGAAGTTAAAATGTTAGCTGATAGCCCTTTTAGAGTGAATTTCATTGAAGTGTTGATTCAAGTGCTTATTTTCACTAAAATGTGACAGCTTAATAGCTATATTCATCTCACTGCATTTTAAAATGATGTCTGTTTTCTTTTTTCCCAGAAAGTGAACATGTCAAAAATGAGAACAAATGACATAGACCTATATATATTTACATGCATTATGTATAATATAATAAGTGTATTTATCTAGGAATAAACTTTATATGTGTGTTTTAATAATAAAAATCAGTTTAATGAAGTTATTTAATTATCCCATACCTCTAGCACAGAAAAAGTGAGACAGTCCCCAGATGTTGCTGGCACATTCCCTGGATGCTCCTGCAAGCAAGTTGCAGCACTGCCAGGCAGGGCATTCTGTGGGAAGGATGTTTGTATATCCTGAAGACTCAGGCATGAAGGGTAGAAAAGGTGCCTTAGAAAGGTTGTAGTTGTTGTTCCATTCCCAGAGCTGTACACTAAAAAGGTGGCCTTGCTGTCTCTTTTCTTCCCTTTGGTGACCGAGCCAATGATTTATACTCAGTGCCTCCAGTTAGGAGTTTGTTCTGCTAACTTGATGCAGACCACATGACCTAAATTCCTCCATTTGAAAACTCACATGCATTTAAAAATAAGCAAGGGTAATTTCATAAGCAAAATGAAACCAAAACAAAAAAATAGTCAGGTGAACTTTGGAAAACAGTTTTCCATAAGTGATGGAGTAAATTATTATTTCCAGGAAAAAATCATTAGGCAGTTAGCATTAACGGTATGGCAAAGAATTCTCTTATTTACTTTCATGGATATCACACAGAGGTGTTTCTGCTATTAAGGCTGGAGGACACACATGATGTAAATGTGGAAGATTCTGCAAATAGTTAAAGCATGGGAGAAGGGAGCTAACAGACTCCCTATACTTGTCATAAATAGCAATTAGCCTGGATCTTTTGTCTGCCTAAATGCAATGCCATCTTTCTTGTTTTTATTCTTTAATTACTGCTGCTGTTTGTCAGTTTATGAGGTTAGGGGATCATAGTAACATTTATAAAAGTAGGAACACCATGTTCTAGTCTACATGCATCTAAAAATATCAGAAACATTCCAATTTAAAAGGTGAGATAGTGCACTATTTTATCTAGGTACTTCTCATTCCAGGAGACTAATGTTTCCTAATTCTGGGCTGCAGGCTAAGAAAATTACTAAATTTGATTTTTGCAGCTTGGACAAACTATTTGATGGATAAGGAGCTTGCTGGATGGCCACAGTTTTAAACTAAAAGAGACTAGGTTTAGATTGGACATAAGAAAGAAGTTCTGTACTGTGAGGGTGGTGAGGCACTGGAACAGGTTGTACAGAGAAGGTGTGGATGCCCCATCCCTGGATGTGTTCAAGGCCAGGCTGGATGGGGCATCCACAATCCACGGAGCAATCTGGTCTAGTGGACAGTGTCCCTGCCCATGGTAAGAGGGATAGATGATCTTTAAAGATCATCTGTCCAAATGATGATAGATTGTCCAAACCAAATGATTCTGTCATTCTGTGGTGCTATGATTTTATACATAACCTTTAAACTGGTACATAGGTGAGACATAAATTCAGATTCAACATTAGAGGATGTTAAATCTTTTTCAAATAACAGCCAAATCCATCCAAAGAAGATTCTAGACCTGAAAAGATCTAGGTATAATTTCTCTGCACTTGTAATATGCCATTTGAAAGGGATAGAGTGGATACCGAGAAGCTTCAATTAGCAAGGGAACGAATTAAAGAGATGAGATAACAGAAAACATAATAACTTTAATGGGCTTTGGTTTGCACTTTGAGGAAGGAAGCTACCCAGGGAGCTGTTTGCAGACTCTGTTCTCTGGCACCCTCTCCTGGCTGGCTCAAGAGTGGCAATACGGCCTTGGAAAGTGCCAGGTCTTTTGGGAAGCAGAAGATGACAGATTACACCTACATTTTCAATGGAAAGTTGAAGTGGAAATGAAGTGCATGAGAGAAACAAAATTATTTTTCTATTTCCAGTAGGTACCATGAGCCTATCTGCAGGATTGAAGAGGGGTTGTGTTTGTCATAAAGGGTTATTCCTTTGTGAAATGAGATCACACATTTGCGTTGTCACATGCTCGGACACAGACCCAGACCAGCCACCTGCGATGTGAGGTGAAGCCACAGAGCTGGCACTGCAGAAAAGTCACTCCAGTGGGTACAAGCCTTCCTGTGCCTTCCCAAACAGTGCATCCACGGCTTCCCGTCACTAAGCACAATGTACCCCAGGGAACACGGTACAGGGATTTTACCTGTAGTTCTGGAAGGAGAGGAGCAGTAAAACAAAGTCTGTGTACTGTCAAAACTGGTTTCATGCCTAACATGAATAATTTCTTCCCAAGTATGCAAAACGAGAGAGAAAGAACACTTTCTAACCAGGTAAGCACTTACTTCAGTTGCAGATGTAGCCCTAAAATGCATGTCTTAAATTTCACTTGATGCATGTGAATGTAAGATGTTATGAAATTAAAGGCAGGGCTCTTAGTATATGGCTGTTTTATGAAAATGTTGACATTCTATATTGTAAGAATATCTCAGATAAATGAAAGTTAAATGTTTTTCATGCCTTTAAGGGATTTTGGTAAGGATGTTTATACTTAGAGATGTTTGCAATACATAAGAGTAAATGAATATTTTAGAATCACAGAATCACAGAATCACTAGTTTGGAAGAGACCTTCAAGATCATCGAGTCCAACCCGTTCCCTAATACCTCAACTGAATCATGGCACCAAGTGCCACATCCAGTCTTTTTTTAAACACATCCAGGGATGGTGACTCCACCACCTCCCTGGGCAGACCATTCCAGTACGCTGTCACTCTTTCTGTGGAAAACCTTTTCCTAACACCTAACCTGTATTTCCCTTGACGCAGCTTGAAACTGTGTCCTCTCATTCTGTCAGTTGCTGCCTGGAGAAAAAGACCAACCCCACGTGACTACAACTCCCCTTCAGGAAATTGTAGAGAGTGGTAAGGTCACCTCTGAGTCTCCTTTTCTCCAGGCTAAACAACCCCAGCTCCCTCAGCCAGGGTTATAATATATATGTATAAATAAATACATACAGAAAAGAGTCCATCTAAAAGAAAATTTGTTTCTAAATTACTATGAAGATGTGAGTAATTTTCAAGGCTTTTGATAGCCATTTTCTCAAAAGAGTCAGAACAAGCCAAATGCATGGCAGTAGTTTATTAGAGATTTGCTATCTTTGATTAGCAGGTATGTCATGAAGGTGCACAAAAACGACTTCACGTTGATAACAAATTCAGCCACACTTCAATCCACAGCCAGAGCCAAAGGCCAAAACTCACACATGAACTAACACACAAGGGGGCAAGCACGGCGACACCCCAGTGACAATTTACAGGTTTCAGGATTGGTGCCAGTTACCAGTCAGGGATATTAGAACCAAAGAACCATGGAATCGCCAAGGTTGGTAAAAGACATCTTAGATCACCAAGTCCAGTCACCAACCCAGCACTGCCACCATTTTCACCATTAAACCATGTGCTCAGGTGCCATATCCTCATGCTTTTTGAACATTTTCAGGGATGGTGACTCCACTGCTTCCCTAGGCAGCCTGTTGCAATGCTTGGCAACCCTTTTCATGAAGGAAGTTTTCCTGATATTTGACCTAAACCTCTCCTGGTGCAACTTGAGGCCATTTCCTCTCATCCTGCCACTTGTTACTGGGGAGAAGAGACTGACACCCAAATCATTTCAGCAACTCTTTTCAGAATCATTATATCAGTCTTTCACTCAGTGTAACAATAGTCATCCACCAATGTCTCCATAGACATGGATTTGACATAAAATCACACCCCTTGTGCTGTATGAACAATGGGAAAGAAGAAATTTTTTTTCCCTAATGCATCTATTTCTACTGTTAGAGAAATTATTACTATCTGAATAAGAACAAAAATTGGTTGGAACTCATTTATCAATATTCTTTTCATTTGCCAGCTATTTTTAGGGTTTTAGAGAAATGACATTTTTGGCAATTGTGCAGGGGAAGAGAAAATCCCTAAAAGATTTACTTACTCCAATGTTAGGCAGACAAATGCAACTGTCCAACCTGTGAATCACAGAGGGGTCTCAAGGGACAAAGCCAGTAGCAGCAAACCTCTGCATAAGAACCTTGGCACCCAACATGTCTGCCTTTGTGGGCTTCATCAGAGATCAAACCTGTTTGAACTGGTGGTGTTTAGTGGGTAAGAGCACTTCTTGTTCTTTTGATAGACTCTGAAATATCCTATGAATTGTGCTATAAATTTTTGCTGATTAAAATGAATGTAATAATTACCTTTACATGAAGAACAAAGCATAGACAATGGCAGTCATCTTGATAATTAGACTGCTGCAAAAATTCCTGCAATATTTAATATTCATTTGCCAAAACATTCAGTTTTGAGATAGAGAATCTACTTTCAGCCCAAATGAAATTAAAGTAAAATTTGTAGTGATATAATTGGATTAATATAACGACCAGATTCTAATTTGGGTTTTTTTAAAACATCAGAATCAGATCTTTTATACTTTCCTTCTAAATTCCACATCTGCATTCAAACCAAATGCACTAACACCTTCCAGAAATACTGCAGAAAAGTAGGTCAGGAAAAAAATGCAGTGCTACGTTCAATTTTACAGAATTTTATGGTATTAGAGAAGTTTCCAGACCCAATTTTTATACGAATTCCCTGAAGTGGCACTATTTGAGTGACCCAGTCAGCACAGCACCACTGTAGCTGATATAACTTGAATTAGCTATTATTATTTAGGCTCGGAAACAATCTCATTAATAGTATCTTCAATTCTGTTTTTGTTGAGATTTTATGATAAGTTATCTTCCAAATCTTAGTATCCTACAGATCTGTACTAAAATCTCAATTTATATTTATCATATCAGAATGATGAATTCTTTTATTGTATAAATGATTTTAAAGAATTTAAAACCAGTTTACCATTCTGCTGCTCTTCTTTTAGGCAACATGAGCCATACAACCTTTGAAATGCACATAAAAGAATTAATTTCTTTTTGAGGAAAGTACAGAATTAAGGCTTTGTTGAGTATGTACTAGGAGTGGTGCTCTGCTAACAATTATATAGTGGTTATATATGAACATCATTTGCAATTGTTTATCAATTATTAGTAGTATTTATATAAAAATCCAAGTGAGATTGGGATACAAAATGTTTTAAATTATTTAGTTTAGAAAGAGAGAATCTGATAAGAGGAGTGGTGTTTCATATGCTTGTGTCTGAATGCTTCTTCAGTATCCAATGTAAAGAGACTGGTTGGCCTTTAGAGTTGCCTGTTTGAATGGGGGAATGGGCAGTGGAAGTATGGAAAATGAACTCATGAACATAGAAACATGATGTCTCCTTCTTCTTTGTCTATGTTTCACATTTAGATTCTCTCACACAAGTGGGTTACTGACACCACTCTCTCACATGCAGAGCCTCTTGGGTAATTGCTTATTTGGAGACTGAGAACATTGTCTAGGATGTGGTAGTACAGCTCAGGAGTTGAGTCACAGCCAAGAAAAGGGCAACACCTGAGGGCTTTGATAATTCTCAGGTGGAGGTCTCCCAGCCTATTTCCTATAGCCATTAAATCAGTTGCAAATTACTGATTTATAATTAATTAGAGCTAGAAAAAGAGTTGCCTGTCTGAACACCTCAGCATTAATTTCTGAAATTATTTTCCAAGCTATTTATTGTCTTGAAGAAGATTAAAAAGTAAGGGTCAAATTCTTTCCATGAGTAGAGAATGGAACAAATTTGTTCCATTATCTGACAACTTTTCATACGGCCACTCAGAGTCTCCTAATGGGTTGTTAGTGGAATTTGAGTCAATATACCTCTTCTATGCTAATGTTTATTGATGCAATTTTTCTGCATTTTTTTCTGAATACTCAAAATCTTCATACACACAAATGAAAGGAAAAAATTTATTTTGCCATTTTCTGAATCTATGGCATACACAAATGAGACATGATATTTATTAATTGCTCAGCTTTATATGTATTCAGCACATCTTAGAGAAAAGCAATTATAATTAATTTTTTTCACAAAAGTGATAACTTTAGTATGGTAATTTTGTGAGCAATAGCAAGCTCTGGAGCAAATAACCAACATTTGTAATCTCAAAGTCTGTTATCATCAGGTGAATTATCTCTTTAACCACCTTTGGTCCAAGAGGATATATTATGTTGCCAGTGATCTTCTTTGTCATTATACAAAGCAATTCAATTAAGTTCATAATAAATTACACCTCTGTTCCCTTGCACAGTTTATGTGAAAAATGCAATTAATTTATTTTTGCAATACAGAACCTTTAATAAAGACAAATGCGTAAAATAAAATATGTCTCTCACAGTTGTTTTGCAACCCTTATAATTAGTTTTTATTACAGGCTAATATATTTGCTGTGGAGAGATCAAAAATTAGTGAATTTCTCAAAAACTCCGTAAGCCTCAACCTAATGCTGTATTTACTTGTAAAAGCAAAAAAGACTGACTCCAATGAAATCACCATGGTTCAGTTCTAAGCATGTTTTCTAAAGCTGCTGCAGGTGCAATGGAAAGTTATAATTTCACAGCCTGATGTGTTGTTCTATTCTACAGTCAGCACAGGCTGAAAATCAGAGAATAGAATCTTCTTACTGTCAAACCTGTGTGTGTGCACAGCTGTACAAAATTACTGTCTTGTTCCTTCTTCACAGGTGATGAAGCAAATAAATAATCCCTGTACTAAAACTGGTCCTTGAATGATCCTAATGAAAGAAAGGAGTCAGGCACAAATCTTCTATATTGTAGCAAGCTAAATTGCACTAATTGAGCTATAGTGATGACCTCTATGCTTATTTTTATTATAGATGCAAATTCAAAATTATTTGAATTATCTCACCCTTCTTCCAGACTAGAAAAGTTCTGCTGATAAATTTGAACACTTGTTTTAGTTGCCTTTTTGTATGGAATATTTTGTTTGCATTTTCCTCGAATAAATTAAGATACTTTAGTATCTCTGTATTAAATTTAACCTTTCTGAAGAGTGAGGATAATTTACGCTTATACACTTATACACACTGCTTTATTTACTTCATGTCTGTAGAGATCTAAAATCTAATAATGATCTTGAGTGTATAAAAATATTCTGATATTTATAAAATTTGATAACTATAACCAGTGATTCAGTTATACAAGTGACCAGATTACACAGTTTATCATTAGCCTTTCCATGCAGAAGATGTTTTAAGGTGAACTAACACATCAACCAGCTACTGTACATCCATAGCTTTCCAGCAGTTGGCTTTGGAATTGGTTGCTTCTCTCAAATGAATGGAGAAGAGCCTTTCAATCTACAAATGGTAAGCTTTCTTAAATTACTTCACACTTTTTAGGAGATAAGGGGGCACATGGAAAATTACAGTGGAAAAAATGCTGTATGATTTCTTATTCTGTGCACTCAAACTCCAAGTGTGGAATTGATGGTAGAGTTAAACAGTATCACAGCCTTCCCCCTGGACTGTTGACTGTGAAAGAGAAAATTACTGTGAATTATTAGGGGAATTTAAAGCAAATAAGCATGGCAGATCAGATGGAGCACCTTTCCCTTCTTAATCCCTAGCCTAGTTATTGCTAGAAGCAATTTTTTGTGAACTGATTCTGAGAATCACAAGTTTTATCAAATAAACTGGAGATGGAATAAACTCATTTTATATAATTTCAAGGTAAGTAAAAAGAATCTACAGAGAACCCTTCCTTAGGCCTTCTGAACAGCAAAGTTTGTGTGGCTTTGTGACAAAACTGAAAACAATAAAGAATTGAGAGAATATTTTATTTCACAGATGTCAGCTATCTTTATAGAAACCAGAACCAAAAACTTGTTTGTACAGAAACTCCATATAAACTCTTTATATGAGTCAGATAATTCCAGTAAATTTCAAATAAGACAGTGTGCATCAATATTGGAGTAAAAGCTGGCATTCAGTGTCATGTACTTTATCTATGCTGACTTCAGCAGGGCTAACTGGAGTGCAGCAGAATGTGAGTGTGGCTCTGTGAAGCACATGGCTGTGGGCATCCTTGGCATAGGGAACTTGAAATATAAATGAGAATTTCAGCTTTCATTTTCCTATGAAGATAGCTCAGAAAAGGAAACCTGACTATTCCTGTGTGCAAGCTTATGACAGCAAAAACTAGGGCACCTGTCTGTGCTGGCGTTGCCTACATTTTATTCAAGATCATAGGCTCTTCCCATAACAATTCGTTGCTATTCCTTTCTGCCCTGTAGCATATTTACCACTTAACATCAAGGAATAAAGTAAAAATAATGAGCTTCAGTGTATACTCTCAACAGATCAAGCCAGAGAGAACAGCACATACCTCATGGTGCTCCTCTGAAGTGCAGGCTCAGCACCATGAAGAGCTCGGAATCAAACACAAAATAATGTCCTTCTGCTTGTGAGTTCACACCTCCAAAGAACGTGCTGCCTTGGCTCTTAGGCAAAGTTGGGCTTTGAGTTGAGCACAGTTAATGTTCCCACTTACACATTTTGGCCCCCTGAGATACTTTGAATTTAACACTTTGATGTTAAATATCAAGATTTTGTAAAAAGAAAAGGATAAAAAACCATTTTACATCAAATAAAATCATTATATAGAGTAGACCAGACTAGACCAGACTAAACTTGTTCAGTTGAAGGGGATCTACAACAAATTTTTATCCAATTGCCTGACAACTTCAGAGCTGACCGAATGCTAAAGGGTATTAAAGGCATTGTCCAAATGCCTCTTGAACATTGACAGGTATCACAACTTCTCTAGAAAGCCTGTTCCAGTGTCTGAGTACACTCTTTATACACTTCAAAACTCAGTAAAATGTACACCCATTTTTTTTAACATCAGACTTTTCCAAGAAAATTTTCACTTCCTGAAAAATTATAAGGCTAAATAATATTAATCTTTAAAATATATGTATATGGGATCTGCAATCAAATTAATAACTACTGTTTGTCTGTCAGACACTATAGTTATGCTGGATTGTAAAACATATCTGGACTGTTTTTCACTCATCTCAAAATGCTGCCTAAAGACTACTAAAATCAGCTAGTATGAAATTATCCCCATAAAAAGTATCAAAATAATATTTTAAGGATTATTGTAACAGAGATTAAGATTTATGTGTTACTTCGAGATGAAACATGCTGATTTCTTGATTGCTGTATTATTTTGAGCTATGAACATGAAGAATTTCCAAAATTAGTCCCCTCCCACAAGTATTATTTTCTTAATTGTTTTAGTGCTGCTTCCTGGAACAAGTCCTGTGTACTTGATTAAGGAAGGCAAGCAGAGCTTGAACCAGAAGTGTCAGTACTATAGGAACGATAAATCTCCTTCACAATTTAAACAAGAAAAGACTTGCCTTTTGAGAAGAGATGAGATAGCACAGCAACAGCTGTGTTCTTCTTAGAGAACCCTGTGTTGGACACACTGGTAAAAGATATTTTCCTTTTTGATCTGCATCCAAAAAATAAAGCTGTTTAAATACACTTAACATGCGGCTGTTGCACCCTTTCCAAACAGAAAACAAAGAGATATGCACTAAGTCCTTATTTGCTGAACTGCATCTTTGTTCTACGCAGAATGCTAATGGAAAACCTGCTACTTACACTGCTCCTGCTACTTTGCAGAGCAATGATTTGATCTGACAAAGAGCTTCTAGCAAAAAATATCCTGTTAATAAAATCAGAACCACTGTGCTGCACTCATTCGGAGTGAATGGGCAGAAACCAGCAGCAGTTCAGGGCATGAATAAAGGAAGCTGAAGGATATAAAAGCCTTGGCCATGGTAGTGCATGGTAGTGTTTGTTGCCCTTCCAAGACATTCTTGTGCAAGCATATTCAAGCAATGAAAATAAGATTTGATTGTTGACTAATTCTATCCATTTCTTAACATCCTTCTATCAACTCCATTGAGGCTGTCTCAAAGACAGTGTGAATCAGACATGTCAGTCCTTTCCTGGAGCATTATACCCCTTCTGTGAAGAACATAGATAGTTTAAAATGAAAAAGATGTAAAAACAGCTGTAAGGACATGATCTGAATAAAGGAAAATATAATGTAAAATTAGGAACACTTCTTTCGTTTTCTTTTACTTTTCTTTTTTTCTTTTTTTCTTTTTTTTTTTTTTTTCAGTATTTGAGTAATTTAATTCTATGAGGCATACATCAGTGGATTCTGGTTTGGACAGTGCCATCTGTCCCATGGCAAGTGTCACAGCTGGGATTGGGGAAAAATATCCATACTTTTAATGAATCTACTCCCATGCTTTGAATATTGTAAGTAGAAATAAAGTTGATTACATTGACATTCAACTTTTTTCACTCTTTAGTAAATATTCACAAACTCCTAAGTAATGGGGGGTAAAGAAGGTATGAAAAGAAACAGTTAAATCATAGGATAGGAGTGGAGTTAATTGCTATCCTACTCTCCAGGGACACTCTTATCTACCCCAGTTTCTTGGGGATTTTCCATCTCTACAGTCTAGGTAGCCCTTTCTGTGTTGGGGGATTTCCATCATGTTTTCTTTGTCTCAGGAGTGCTTTTCTGCATCGCTTATGTGTGCGACTGCTTTAGTACCCTTTTTAATGTGAACCTCATTCATGTCCTTCTTTTCTGGCCACTTGCCAGCCAGAGAACATCTTCTCATATGACATTTATCTTCTTAATAAGTCTCTTCTTGAAACTCCTAGGGTCCCCATACGAATGACTCACAATCCCCCTGTGGAAGTAGCTGCTGTCTTAAGTGTTTCCTTGACTCAGGTTTTTGATCTTGTCTTTCTCAGATCTCTTTGAAATGTTTTATTAATTCCAAAGGGAAAAGAATATCACCTGAAATCCATGTTCCTTCTTCAGTTCAGCCTCGATGTTGTCCTGTTTTCAACAAAGAGCATGGAATCTCTTGAAGTGCACTGTTAAAACCAGCTAATTGCTGACACTTGATCACAAGAACCCTCCCACAATGTAAATATGATTATTTAGTTTAAATCTACAGCAGATTTCGAAAAATCACTGGGAAAGATCATGGCAGTAGGTGCCTGCACTTATATTGGAAAAAGCTGGTTTATTCTAGTGACATTGATATCAAAAGGGGTCTGTTTTGGAAAGGGATTAGCACTGTTTTAATCTGCTTTAATATTCATAGAATCATAGAATGGTTTGGTTTGGAAAGGACCTTGAAAGATCATCTAGTCCTCCCCATGTGAAGTAATATCATATAAAGATGTTTATATAAGAATTAATGTTCTGCCAGAGTATTTTTTTTTTTTTTAATCAGTGCGGGAGAGACTGCCAAAAACGTGTCCCTCATGCGGCGGTGCCTGCGGGGGAGGGCGGCCGTGGCCGTGCTCCGTCTCCAGCACCGCGGACAGCGCCCGGCGCAGCGCGCCCGCCCCGCGGTCTCCCC
>VZSE01015397.1:93980-169527 GCA_013398275.1 Promerops cafer | reverse complement strand
GCTGCCTGCGCCCCTTCCGCGGGCCGGGCGGGCAGCGGGGCCTGGCAGCTCCGCCCGGGCAGCGCCGCGGTCACACTGCTCGGAAGTGAGCATGATGTATGCATGCGACGGCCATTAGTCTTAATGGGATGCAAACCAGACTCCGGTCTTACGGGAACCGCGGTTATGTGAGGAGCGTGATTGATGATAATGGGAAATGGACTCGCCCTTGGACATCCTGAACAGAAGAGCTGAGTGATTTCACCTCTCTGAATGTAACATCGAGAGGGCTTTGAAACAGCAGAAGACACATAACATAGCAAAGTGTATTATATATACACTGAGGTCCACTCAGTGTTACATTAGATAAATTTTATCTGTGGCATAACTTGAGTATTTCACTTAGATGAGTCAGAGGGTGTGCTTCATAAAACTTATGCTCCAGGGTAGATGGCATGAATTGCAGAAATGAAAAGGTATAAGCAAAATATTATTTACATCTTATGTTGTTTAAAGGGTTGAGTCTATACAGCAAATGGCAGCAGCTGTGATGGCAAATAACACAATTCAACAGAGCCAACAAAATAACATGTGAGCTGATAACAGGCAAGACTGTCTAGTCTTTCTGAAGCTTCTTGGATGATTCCAGTGCTGCTCTGTTGTGTAGCAGATGGGTAGAAGGACTGATGTTTTCTCAAAAGCTCTGCCTTTATTGCACATGTACCTCTGGCTGTGGAGCACATCCATGAGAAAATCTCCTGATTTTCCTGCGTGTTAGATTTTGGCTCTTGATGAAAGATCAGAGCTCACTGCTGTCATATAGCGCATGCAGAGTAGTTTGAGCTCTTTCATCTGAACTCAAGTATTATTCAGGTAAAACTTAAAACAAAGGGGCAATTCTTCAAAATCCGTGCAGGCAAGATAGTTCAGTGGAAAGAAAAAGTGATTCTTTTCAGTGTAAAAAACTGAATATATAGTAATCTTGGTTAAGAATAAATGATCTTGATTTTGTGTGTTTAAAGCAGTACTTGATATTATTATTGAAGTTTTCACATGCACATTAAATTGGCCTTTTATACATAGTGTTGTAGCTGCTTCTCCTGTCTTGAAATATGAAATGGCTTTCAAAAAAGCAGACATACTTCTGAGCAAGTGCAGCCTGTCAAGTTCTGTGAATAAAAAGAAATCATCCTATGACCTGCTTTTCTGTTCAATGTGTTAGCTAGAATGTTTTTGGCACAACAACAAGAGAGATGGCTCCTTGGCTCCTTGCCATATGTGTCTTTTTCATACTTGGAGCCATCAGCTGCTTAACTCCCCTCCCTTTCCTCCTCACTATAGCCCTAGAATACAAAATACTCGATAAATGTACATTTGCTTGTACATTAATTATAATGGTTTTTACATCCCAATGTTAAATTGAATGTATATATGAAGTTCTCAAAAATGGGTGGATAAGATATTCTGTCTGTAGGCTTTTGGGCAGAAATGAGATAATTCACAGTAGTATTTTTAGAAGTGCCTGTGTTTAAAGAATGTGTTTTTTTTTCCCTTGAGCTTCACACAGTCCTAGGATGCACTGGCACAGATATTCTTAAACACAGCAGTAATACGGTCCTTTAACAAGCCGTGATCTAAGCACAAACTGAACAATAATCAGTTTGCCCTGTAGTGTTTGTGAAGGACAAAGAAGGTATGAGGAGCAGTGCACATGCACCCCACCAAAACTCCTGTTGCAGCTGTGGAGATAACAGAATAAGCTGTGGAGCAGCCATGCCATCTCCATAGTAACAGAACGGCAGGGATGACGATTCAGTATTGAGCATGCACTATTCCTATTGCTATGCAACCTCTTGCCTCAGGAATTTTTCTGTGCTGTCTCCAAACAGAACCTTGCTTTTTCCCTAAACCATCTGGAAATACAGAGATTGCAGAGCAATCCTGTACTGCTAGACAACACTGAATAAACAAAGGCAAATTTTATGTCAGAGTGCTAAGCCACCACAAATGTAAAAGCCATAAATCTACTTGTTGAAGAGACTGTGGAATAAATACTGCACTTACTGAATAAAGAGTTAGGTGACATTACATGCTTTTAGATTCCTTTTGTCCCCTCCCCACTCAGGAAGCTCAGCAGTAAATTTTCTTGTTGCTCAGTGAAAGGAGGTGGATTAGACAGTATGTTACCCACAACCACCTCTGTGAATCACTTGGAAAAATCTGTTGTTTTTTTCATCAAAGAGGAAAGCAGAAATGGGTTCAAATTAAATTACCTGAAATATCAATGGGGAAAAGGTATTTTCTAAACAATATTTTAAAAGCCTCCAGTGGTTTGGAACCCAGTATTGGTGGGTACATCTGTGTGGCTCTTTGACAGCAGACTGAGCCTGCTCTATGCACACACCAGATTTTTCCACTTTTCTCCAAGCCAAGTAGTACCCGGATAACTAGTAGTGTGAATGTATACCATGGTGCACCTCTCATCAATGTTTTATAGCACAGACTCGCTGTCATGCTCACCACAGCTTCTGGGGTACAGACAATGTGAGCTCAGTGTTACCACGAACAGTTGAGTTGATGTACCACAAAGAATTTCATACATTCTGTTCCATGGTTAGTGCAGTCAATTTGTATGCAGGCACCACATTTCACATAACACATGCCTGAGATTTAAGTTTGCACACACCAAGGGCTGAACATGATGCAAAACCCCACAGCTGGAACCATGACCTTTCTCTTTGCTTATATTTCTGAATATAATGCTTATATTTAGAATATAAGGAAGTGTGACTAGTTAATCTCCATATTTTTTTTCCAGATTTTTTCCTTCTATTGGCATCTTTCTCATTTCTTTCCCCAGCAAACGAATCTCTTTTCTCTCTCTGTGTACTGTAAGGTTTTTGTTATTTTAGTATTTTTATTGCTTCTTTTTCTGGGATTTCCTACTATGTCTGTATAGAGAATGTTGGCATGGCCAATGGGCAGAGGGATTGGAATCCCCAAGGCAGGAGAATGTAATCTGATTTGCATAGTATTTTTCTGTAATGGTGAATCTTCCACTGAAGCATCAAAAAGAAGATTTATACGTGGTCAAGGATTTAACCATAGTTCCTAGATATGATGGTGATAAATATGTCAGAAATTCACTCCCAAAGACATTATTGCTAATATGCACAGGAAATTAAGTATGTAGAGCTGCCTGTACTTGTTTCTTCTAATGACTAGATTCTGAATCTTTTCTTGGCTTTAAATGAAATGCTTTAATTACATTTCTTTTTTAAACTGTGTGTATTTTTTTTGCTGAAAATACCAAGTGGTGACACATGAAACTGCATGTCTTAAGAAGTGAGAAGAATAAAGAAAAGGTTTCTGAGATGCTGTTTTTGATACTAACATTTACTGACAAGTTTGTTACACTACCCAGCAGTGCTGACCTTATTATGCCAGTCTCATCTTCAGGCAGCCTCCACGCAGCAATGGGAAAAGAGGGTAGCCTATTTTTATAAAATGCAAAATGTTCACAGATCACAGTGCTCACTGAAACAAACACATCTTAGGATGACTTTAAAGGAATAATAATAATAATATTAATAATAATAGGGTAGTTTTTTATTGTAAGAGAAAATCTGCTACTATTCAAAGTACTATGGTGCTTTATAACCAGGACAGATAGGCAGCAATTTTGCCTGAGAATTCAATGAATAAGGCATCTGAGAATAAATCTCTAAGCCAGATGTTATTAGCAGTGGTATGTATGTTTATGTGCCAAGGTTTTGGGAGCAGGGGGGCTGAAGGGCTGGCTTCTGTGAGAAGATACCAGAAGCTTCCCCCATGTCAGACAGAGCCAGTTCCAGACAGCTCCAAAACAGCCACTGGCCAGAGCTGAGTCCTTTAAGCTTTGTTGGTAGCGCCTCTGTGATAACGTGTTTAAGAAAGGTTAAAAGGTGCTGCACTGCTGTTGTGAGAGATGAGTGAGAAATTGTGAGAAAAACAGTCCTGCAGGCACCAAGGTCAGTGAAGAAGAAGGGGGAGGATGTCCCCCAGGCACTGGAGCAGATTCCCTTGCAGCCCATGGAAAAGACTGGTGCTGCATGTTGTCCCCCAGCAGCTCGTGGAGGATCCCACACGAGAGGAGGGGGATGTGCCCTGAGGGCAGCTGTGGCCCATGGAAACCCTACAGTGGAGCAGATTCGTGGCAGGAACTGTGGCCTGTGGGAGAGGATCCATGCAGGAGAAGGTTTTTCTGGCAGGGCCTGTGGAGGGCCCACACATGAGCAGTTTGTTCCCAAAGGACTGTTCTCTGTGGGAAGGATCAACACTGGAGAAGTTTCTGAAGGACTGTATCCTGTAGGATGTACCCCATGCTGGAGCAGTGGAAAAGCATGAAAGGAAGGAGCAGCAGAGACAAAGGTATGAATTGTGAACTGACTCCAACCTGCATACCCCATCTCCCTGATCTACTTGGGGCAGAGAAAGTAAAAGAGTCAGGAGTGAAGCTAAGCCTGGGAAGAATGGATGGTGGAGGGGAAAGTGTTTTTAATTTTATTTTTATATTTCTCACTTTCCTACTGTTATTAACGGACAATAAATAAAATTATTTTTTCTGAAGTCATGTCTCTTTTGCCCATGATGGCAATTGGTGAATCATCTCCCTGTCCTTAGCTCAATTTATGAGCTTTGCATTGTTTCTTCTCCCTGCATCCTGTGGAGGAGAGAGTGTGATGGAATGACTCTCTGGGTATCTGGTGACCAGCCAAGATCAACACATCACAGTGTACTTCAATTTGAACAAATGCATTTCACACTAGAGAGTTCCTTTTACCTCTTTTTTGGGGTTAACCTATATAATGAGCTTTAAAAAGGGAACAGTTATTCATAGGTTGCAGAGGCTTTCTGTTCTTTGAAATACCTTTGGTCTAGTCTCATCATCTGCAGGTCTTTTCATGCCCCACTGAAAAGGGGGTCACGTTCTCAAGCTGTGCACCAGAAGTTTTAGCCCCGTCTGAGAAACTCATGAGAGATGGCAGGGTAGTTGGAAATACATGATCTTCAAGGTTCCTTCCAAGCCAAACCATTCTATGATTCTATGATACATTTAGCTGTCGCCCAAGGCCCCTCCTTCTGCAACAGGTTCACAGAAAAACGGATCAAAGATAAATACATATCCATTCACTGGAAGCTGAGGAGCTGGCTTCAGACCAGAACATGGAATTCAAACTTCATCAGTGGTGCAAAGAGAGGATGGTTTTTTTCCCAAAGCACAGAGGAAAAACATCCATTCTCTTCCTCCTTAACTCCTCTGTATCATGTAATATTGCAGCCTTGTTTAAGGGAGTTAGTAGAAATTCAGAATAATTTGGTAATTTTGTATGAGTACTTCCCAGGAGACAACAATAAACCAGATAGTGATTGAAAGTTTGACTTACAGAATAATACAAGAATTAGCTGTTTCTTTATAAACCAATTTAACACCTACCTGCAGATAGATAGGGATGATATGTTGTAACAGGTGATACAGTTATCTGAGCTTTACAACATATGACAACAGGACTGTCAGAAAAATTGTTATTATTAGCATACATCCTGCCAGTGAATGAAGAACGGCAGAAACTGAGCAATTCTGGACAGCCTTGGTGCAGTATTTTTTGTTAGAAGCACTATACCTGTGACTGCCTAATTCAGTTCCCTAATGAAGATCACTGCTGGATTCTTCACTGACATTGTCTCAACCATTCCCAGGTGACTTCTATTTTTCGCATTTTTCTGCTGTCTCTGCAGCTCTGATGTAGTTCCATGATCCATTCAATGGATCTGAAGCCCCTAGAGTTTGAGAAGCTCAAGCTGGCACATACCACCACGGAATTAGTGGCAATGGGCATTACAAACCCATCAAAGAAGTTTCACCTCAGTGCTGACTTCCCACAGAAAATCACACCAAGTTTAAAACATTTGTCACTTGTTTTCAAACTACTAAAAGACTTGGGTTCGAAGAGTCTAAAAAGTACTTTAACTTCCCAGGTTGAACACAACAACTGAAGATAAAGGAACAAGTAAATGAAACAAGTTAATCACCTATGCTTAATACAGTACCAGAAGGTCTTGTATTATGACAGAGAGAAAAAGGATAAAATATGGACACACTTGCTGATAATCTCAGTGGAGGTGACATAAACAGTTGCCTTTTGTCACCAAAGCAGATCACTTCTTTGGATAAGTGAACCATGCTTGTGAGAAGTTTCCCCAGTAATGGCTTATCTTGTATTTCAGTGGAAGAGCAAGGATTTCAGTTTCCACAACTGTCAGTCTGACATGTGTTTCAATGTCTCATATCCATTGAGCTGCATCTGATACCTCCTTGATGGTAGTAGCCCTGCAGAGCTTTTGTGTTTCAGTTTGACTCAGATCCCAGCTGATGTTACTGACAAGGAATGAGATCTTTAGAATATGATCTTCTGCTCTGTGAGCTCGTTTCATTTGAAAGGGAATCATGGAATTGTTGAGTTTGTAAAAGACCTGTAAGATCATCAAGTCCAGCCAGTAACCCAGCACTCCCCAGTCCACCACTAAACCACGTCCCTATGTGCCACATGTCTGTTAATTATCTCCAGGGATGGTGACTCAACCGCTTCCTTGGGCAGCCTGTTCCAGTGCTTTACAATGCTTCCAGGGGAGAAATGTTTCCTAATATCAAACCTAAACTTCCCTGGACACAATCTGAGGTGATTTCCTCTTGTCCTATCCCTTGTTACTTCACAGAAGAGACCAAATCCCACCTCACTGCAGCCTCCTTTCAGGGAGTTGTAGAGCATGATGAGGACCCCCTGAGCCTCCTTTTCGCCAGACTAAACACCCAAGCTCCCTTAGCTGCTCCTATCAGCTTCCAGCTGTCAGTCTCAGCATTAGAGTGGATTTATACTGTTTGCACACTAAAGAAAAAAAGAAAATCTGATTTTCTGGAGACTCCAATCACTTGCTGTTAAGAAAGCTGGGAACCTTCTTGTTATCAAATTTAGAATTTGTGCACTTCTATGAATCAGTCAAAGTGAACTTTGGTGCTACTGTAACCAAACATTTAAAATAAGATAAATGAGAGATAAAATGTTCTACATTCCCATAAAGCACAAACTGTAAAACAACATGAGAACATATTACGAGTTTAATGAAGGTGCATGCATACAAAGGCAGGTATTTACTATGAAGTTTAGAACCAAAGTAATGAGAAAAAAAGTCCTCCTTTCATCAATGAAATATTAAGTTTACTTAACCTTCTATATTCCCAGCCCCTTTAGAATTAAGGGAAATGTGGTATGTTTTCCTCTGATGCCAAATGCTGCTGTGAAGTCCTAGTGAGACTTCGTGAGTATTGTCTGGAAATAAATTTCCCCTCCTATTTTATAAGTAGGTTAGAAAAATACAAAGCTGAATAAATGTACCTTTTTGCCAGGCAGGTGGATGGATACACCTTACCCCAAATTGCAGTCTGTTTGAAAAAAATATTGCTTAGCTTATCTATAATTTATCATGACTAGTCTGGATTCCTGTGCTTTTTATATGAAGTGATGGTGATGGCATGCTAGGAGTATTTTACTGAACTTCAAAGAAACCAGACAAATAGAGAAAAGAGAGGGAGAAAAGTTGAACACTGGTCAGACTTTCTACCTGTCAGCAGTTTCTTTTTAGATCAAAGATCTTATTTATGTGCAAAAACCGTAGTCCATCTCAGTAATTAAAACCATTTCTAACACCACAGTGAAAACAAAGCCATAGAATTGCTCACTGGTTTTTCCAATGTTTCCATAAGATTTCATCATCCCTTCTTCACTGACAGGAAACAGGAACACTTCAAGTGTTTTCTTTTTATCTTCTCATCATCCTACAAAATGTCTATGTTTTGTGATGAAAATCTCTAGATCCACCCTCATGTAATCTTCATTGTATTAATTACTGAAAAATCAAAAAATCTTAGGTGTGTGGATGGTATCTCTCCTTCTTCTCATTAAACCCTTTTGTTCAGGTGCTGTGTAACACAGACACCTCTGAACCTGATAACTCTCAATGTGAGTTTTGCTGTGTGAGCTGATTTGAAGATACCTTCACCCAGAAAATCTTCTTACTGATTCTTCTGAGCTGGTTTACAGTCAGTTTGTTTCAGCAGCACTTCTATTTCTACTCCTAAGCATATCAGTTGTGTATATTATCTGCAATTTTATTAATTTCAGAATGATATGTCCCAGGTATTTTTGCTTTTAGACTGAAGTGTATTTTAAAATATGTGACAGCATTTCTTTTAAATTATAATGTGGTGACCATCCTTGATATAGGGTTGTTCTGAACTCAGTGCTGAATACTTCTGCTCTTACATTCACAGTTAATAAGAGAAAAGTAGGGTAGCAGTTATCAGACCATAAATATATCTACAAACTCCCACCCCACCCCTCACCCTGTAATCTAAAAAGTCTTAATGGAAGACAGAAGTAGCTGACAGTAAGCAAAGATCACAATCACTAAATCACATTTCATTTTTTCAGGCTGTCTGGCTTTCCTCAAGCTTGTTGTGGGGGCTGGTTTTCAGTAGAGACTGTATTTTCATGCACTGAGATGCACTGAGGAACATCAGAACTCAGTAACTCACTTAAATTTTCTCATTGGAAGTAAGCATTTATGCTCTCTTGCTACTGAAGAAAATGATAATAAGTTCATTACTACAGGCAGATCCTGAGAGCTGTTCAAAGCAACCTTGACTTTCCAGTCTATCTCTTTGGTTTGGATGTGAGGTAATTATGGACTACTTATGCCTTGCTAAAGCCACTTAAACAGGTTTCCAGCTATTCTATGACCCATTCATCTCATAATACAGAGCCATCAGGCTTGTCAGGGTGTGAGGTACCCTTGATATATCTGTGCTGGCTGCTCCCAGTCAAATTTTTGTGCCAGGAAATGTCCTCCAGGAAAGTTTTCCTCCTAATTTTCCTGTGGACAGATATTAAGTGAACAGGTTTCTTCTTTTCTTGGCTTTTGAAGATGAGTGCTACATTTCCCTTTATTACAGTCACTGGGGATTTCACCTAACTTCCGTGACCTTACTAAGATGACTTAGAGTGGCCTTACAATAGCAAATGGCAGCTCCTGTACCCACAAACACATCTCATCTAGTTCAATAGGCTTGTTTACACCCACTTTCCTTAAGTGATCTCTAATTTTGTTCAAAAAGTCAGAGACAGCTGCATAGTGGGAAAGTATCTTCACAGTTGATCTTAATATGGGAACATTTACACCATTTTTATTACACTTGGGAGTTATAAAAGCATCTGTAAATCCAAACCAGCTTAATGAAGGATTGAAAGGGGGCAAATTGGGCTATAATAATACTGCTCCACAATCTTTAATTTAAATCAGACTACATTTAGCCTGGTATGGATTTCCTCATATAAATTTCGGAGTTTTGGTATTTTGGGGGCTTTTTTTGTTTGTTTGTTTGTTTTCTAGTTTTTTTTTAAATTTGAATCTTTCTTCTGGCAGATTTATGTAGACAAAACAAGTATGCCTGACTGAGTTATTCAGTAAATGTCATGCATTAAATCTGATCTGAAAACAAATGCCTTTCAATACACAAGATAACAGGGGCTTTTGAATGCTCATTCTTTCTAAGGCATTTATTGTCTTAGCACACATCTGAATGCAATGAATAAAAATTGAAGAAAATGTCATTAATTCCAGCATAAAACTGTATGTCATGCTTCAGGGGGCAGTATTTCTGTGTTTGTCAGATTGAACTTTTATGGTGATATGAATATAAATCCACACAGGGCAGGGCCATGGTTTGCATGCATGAATTATCACTTATTTCTATTTTGTCAGGAAATTCAACCTTAACTAAATAACTTCCTTGCAGAGAGTTTTTGGTGAGATCTTTTTATTTGTTTGTTTGTTGGTTTGTTTTTTACATTGGAGATTATTGGATTACACATTGTACTGTTGGATTCAAGCACAGCATTGCCATCTGGTCAAGGGAGGTCATTGTCCCTCTGGTGTGTCGCCACCTTGAGTGCCGGGTGCAGTTTGGGGCTCCACAGTACAAAGATTTAGAGTGTCCAGAGAAGGGCCACCAAGGTGATCAAAGTCCCCAAGGGTAAGACTTGCAAACAGGTGGCTGAGGTCACTTAGTTGGCACAGCTTGAAGGAAGGAAGGCTGAGGGGTGACCTTATCACAGTCTGCAACTTCCTCAGGGAGGGCAGCGGAGGGGGAGGCGCTGATCTCTCTCTGGTGACCAGCAACAGGACACAAGGAAATGGAATGAAGCTGTGTCCAAGCAGGTTCAGATTGGACATCAGGGAGGTTTCTCCAAGGAAGTGTCCACTCACAGGAGCAACCTACCCAGGGAAGTGGTCATGGCACCAAGCTGGCCAGAGTTCAAAGACTGTCTGAAGGGGGCTCAGTCATGTTTTTAAATTTTACCTAGTCCTGCAAGGAGCAGGGAAGTAGACTTGATGGTCCTTATGGGCACCTTCCAACCTGAAATATTTTTTTATTCTATGTGTCTAAATGTGTCAAAATAATAAGCAAAATCTTCTAGGCAGACAGATTTCCACAGGATATGCTTATACCCAGTTCCTGGGATCTGGAGAAATTTTGATAATGTTTCTGAGCTCACATACCAGGAGCTACAGGAAAGCAGAGAACTGGTCCCCTGGGGTGTTGAGCTCCTTCAAATCTTTTGGGTGTCTGAAATTTGGGTGTTATGAAGAACCCTCTGTGACTGAGCCTACAGAAGCCACATTGTGGCCCCACAGGGTTTGAGAGCTTACTGTGTGCACCAGGAGAGAGAACTGAAGGTTTGCTGCATTAGACAGGCATGGTCCTTCTGTTTAAATAGGCACTGTTCTCTTCCCTCTGTACTCTGCTGCTCTTCCTCCCCATGATGGCCTTGACTCTGACTACATTGGTGAAGAGAAAAATGGTCTTTCTATAGCTTTTATCTCCACCACCTGGCCATAATGACAGCTGGAATAATGCAGCCTCATATAGATCTTGTCTCCAGAGGTAAGCTTTAGCCTAAAATGAAAAGCTGTCTATAACATTTTTTTATCTGATAGTGTATCATCTGTAAGTGGGTATCATAGCAGCTGCTCAAACCTGTTCTATTTCTTCTCATTTCTTTTTTCTTGCTCAAGGCTTGCAGTCTGAATGTTAGGGAAAAAAAGGTGAAATCAGAATTGAATCTCCCCTTATATCTTAGAAGTGAAATCCTGAAAAAAAAAAGCGTTCTCAATCACACAGAGAATATAATTTTCTGATTTGGCTTGATTATTACAGCTTTCTTGAAAATTCTCATAAGCCAGATCAAACTGTTCAGACAAGTTCAGAATGAGAAATGGAATCAGTCTGGCTTCATGGTTCCATAGAGGCAAGCGATTTTAAGGACAACTTCTAAGTGTCTCCAAATGAGGGCAAATGCTGACACCCAGAGGCAGGATAATGTAACACTTTACAGTGGCTCTTGCAAATGGGAACACACTGCACATCAAAAGGAGCTTTAAGAATGGCTTCTGAGGAACCTTGCCACATATTTACAGCTGTAATTCAGGTTAATATTTGTATAAACCAGCTTTGAGCAGGAGGTCAGACTAGAAACTTCATGAGGTACCTTCCAGCCTGAATTCCTCTGCGATTCTGTGACTGAATTCACACAACATTATTACATGTTAAGAAGAGTGGGGGACTGGGGACTACTTGCAGAAAACTCAGTTTAATTCATTAGCTTAGCACCACTTTGGGACAGAGATAAAGGAAGACCCAGCTACTTACATCATCACAGAATTTTGTTTCTTTCTGTAGTATGAGGTAAGAATAATCTACAAAACTACCTTTTAGCCTGAAATTCAATCAGTCTTGAGGGCTGTAAAATATGATAAAATATTAGACCATAATCTGTGAAGACATTTTATTAAAAAAATACATCTGTCCACAGAAAAAAGGCTAAAAATAATATACCTAATGACCATTCATTGCTTTTATAAATTAAAGCTGCTGTCAGTTTGTTGTTCTGCAGAAATATTTCTAAATACTGAACTTGCCTTACAGAAAAAGCAAGGGAAGACTGATCTTAAGAACAACTTCCTATTGTCTTAAGGGGCCTGGATGATGATTACCTTGGACATTGCTCAGAAGTAAATATGTTATCATATAACTCATAACTCTGTTATTATGCTTCAGTGCTACCCTTTCCTATTTTCCAGGTGCCTTATTTTATAATATTAGCAATATTTTCTTCTGATAGATGTGCTATCACATAGGATGAGTGTAAATGTTGGAGTTACTGAATTCACTGCAAAGACTTCAGGGATTTTCTCTTCCTCACCTTTTTCTCACCAAATGTTCATCTTAAAAGCATTCAACTTATGTATTTCTGGTGTCAGTGCACTCTGAGCATAAATCCAGCCCCTAAAGACATGAGCTGTGCTCAATCTTTGCCTGCTCTGTAAAGGAAAAGGATTTCTTCAATGACTTTTCCTGACACTGGTCTGTGTGGATGGTGCAAGCTCCCACTGCTAACAAGTAAGCAAGACATGTGGATCTGATGCCAAAAGCTCTCCAGGCATCTGAAATGTCTCTAGCTGGGATAAAGCAGACTGGTGTGTGGGATTGCATGCTGCTGGATGCAATAAACTGTTTGTAGAGACATGTCTTCTGCTGATGTTCAATGCTTCTTGAGGCTGAGCTGGAGCCAGCACATGGTGTTGTAGCTGTGGTGTGTTTGAGGAGAGGCAGCCTCTCTGCATGGCTGAGCACATTATTGTACAGTCCCAGCCATTACTGTGATGTCTGGTGTACTTGAAAGTCTCTCCTCTGGAAGTGGGACAGAGCTCTTTGTTGCTGCTCCAGCCCTTTCCATCTGCCTTTTTGTTCTCCATCACAGCTGTGTCCTATCCTCATATTTGAAATAGGAAATTCAGTTTCTTCCTACTTGCTGTGAAGCCTTGGGTAAACTATGCTCCTGTCTTGCACCACAGCTCTTCTCTATCACTGCTGATCCTTATTCAGTGTTCCCCAGTCTGCCTGTGGCTGCTCCTGGCTTTTCCTCCCTAGACATCATCCCTTCCACCTCTATATCACTTTATCATTCCTTTAGAAAAAATTAAAGAGGGAAAAAAATCAGTTATTCTAGACAAGATTTAATTTCTGGTTTGGTACATTGCCCATAAAACATATTTCTAATCCAATATAGTCTCCTGTTGTCAGTCTGAACATCTTCCAACCTGTTGACAAGAACATTTTATTTCAGACTTGTCACCAAATTCTGGAAATGGATGGAGCACCTGTTACCGTGTGTGTTTTTAACACAAAATCATAAAATCATTTAGGTTAGAAAAAACCTTTTAAGATCCTCCAGTTACACCATTAAATTAACACTGCCAAGTTCACCACTGAGCCATGTCTCTCTTAGTACTACATCTACATGTCTTTTAAATACCTTCCCAGATGGTGATTCCACACTTCTCAGGGCAGTGACACAAGGTGACTCTGGACATTGAGAGGGAATAAGCTCATAAATGTGGGATGGGGAATGACTTGGTGCTTTACTGCATGTCAGACTGGGACAATGGCTTTAACTAGAGGAGAATTAAACTTTTAGGGCCACAAGATGGCACACGGGAACAAGGCAAGACTGCAGGGAGGGGATTTACACAGCTCTAGGTTTTCCTCACCTTTGAGCCAAATAATAGTTATGAACAGTGATTCATTTACCTTCTGGGCCACAATGGGATCTCCATAGCAAACAAAGGAAATGTCTTCATTGATGCTGAAGGGAAGTAGGTGACATTCAGGATACAGTTGACACTGAAAAAAGGGCATAATAATAACTCAGAGACTAATGATGTCAAGAGTCAAGTAGCATTCTGGCTTTTATAATGATGGTCTTTAAAAGAAGTATAATTCATAGCTATGAATTTTAGACGCCCAAGTAAGAGTATGATAATAATAAACAACCTTTTTAAAAATTTTTATTTTGTGCTTTTCATTTTTTTTCATTATTATCTCAACTAATTGTACCCATCATGATGCAATCTCTGTCCTGATGCAGTATGTGATTATCACAGGCCATTCCCTTTTCCCTAATTTAATGCAAATAACTATGTCTCCTTAGGTAGCCAAAAAGCCTGAGCAATCTTCTCCTGCTCCTGGGCGCTGCCCTGTTCGGGGCAGATAATGTTCCCACCAAAGCTGAGACTTTGGTGCTCTGAGCAGCTCTGGGCACCCTGAGAGCTCACGCTCTGGGAGTGGCTGCCGAGGTCCCTGCCATATACACTCGCTCAAGCAGCGCTCATCAGGAGCTGCAAGGTGCCAGGGCCACTGCTCTGCTAAGTGGTTTTGACTCTTGCAAACAGTCCTGGAAGCAATTAACAAGTCAGTTTTCCATCCAGTGGATCTGGCCTCATGAGTTACCAGTGCTTCCTTGAGTTTATTTGAAAGGGTATAGTGGCTCTGTGCAGATTTGTCACCTTGCAACATAAGCCATGTACAAATGATACAAATACACTGTGCCTTAGCAAGCAGCTAAACAGCACCAGCCTGGCAGCTCTCCAGGGCACACGCCCACTGAATCACAAGTGAAAATCAAATAGAGCAGCTTTTAGCCATTGCTCACCATCTGAAGCAGCCCTGTCCGAGGGCCCCTGTCTTTGTGTCCCCTGTGCCCTAGGCATGTGCAGCGTGCAGAAGTGGGGGAAGTGGGTGCAGTGGTTTAACATAGCTTGGTTTTTAGTTAAAGAAAAAATCCATCAGTTATGGAAGTGATTCTCTGTAAGGACTGCTAACAGCTTCCTCTGGACCCAACAGGATCAATCAGCTAGCTAGTTTTGAATACTGACACCCTGTTAAACCACTTAAGAAAGCTGGACACTCATCTGTGAAATCACATTTAAAGATGAACAAACCCCGGGAAAGCCTCTCTTGCTTCTGGCCTTTGAACAGGTAACTGGATGCTGGCTGGGCCCGGCTCGCTCCGCTGTGCGGCCTGCGCGGCCTGGCCCGCGGCGCGGCTCTGCTGAGATTCTGCCGCCCCTGAGCTCCGACAGCGGCCAGCGGGCCCGGCCGCTCTGCTCAGCTTCGGGCGCGGCCGAGCCAGGCTCTGCTCTGGCCGTGAGCTGCCGAGCCATCCTGCTGGCACCATGGGAAATCACGCGGCTAAGAACAGAGGCGACCCTGCAGCCCTGCACAGAAAAGCAGCCCTGTGGCTAGAATTGACTGTGGCAGGGGCCAGAAAACAGCCATGCAGCCAGAGCGGCCGCTGCCCAGCAGAGAGCACATAACCATCCGCAGGCCCAGGCGAGATACTGACTCAGTGAACAGAAGAAACCTGCAGACATCAATCCTTTCTCGAGTGAGAGAAAAGGAAAGGGTGAAGACACATAAAGAAAACAACATGGAGACACCGAGGTCAGTGAAGAGGGAGTCAAATCCTAGATGGGAGGAGAATGAGGAGATACCTTAGTCTTAGGCTGAAATTCTTCTGTAAGGCTATGGTAAAGATATAATTAATACATCAAACTCTTTTTCTTCCCTGTAACTCATGGAATGCATTGGGGGATGTAGCATTCTAACCACAGCCATGAGCAGAGGCACCCGTGTTGAAGCTAGCAGATGTTAAAGTAGCTGTGATCCAATGAGGAGCTCAAACAGAGATAGATGAGAGATATGAGAAACCTTGCCCCAGGGATGGAAGAAGAAAACCTCTCTTCCCAGAGATAAAAGAAGAGAACTTTTGTTTCTATACTAGTACAGCTCATCCTTAAAATTGCACCCCAATAAGCTGAAATGACCCATGGCAGTAGTAGTGGGGAGACTACCAAACCGTGGGAGTGATTTCACAATTGCAGATTTCTGGGCAGCTGTTATTTGTGAAAATTAAAACCACGAGAGAACTGTTTCTTGTGGAAAACTCTCCATGGCATGGCAGGAGAGACTCCTCTCCCTAGGTGAACTGAGAAAAGATTATTCTCGAAGTGGTAAACTGACTGAAAATGTAAAATTTTGTCTCTTTACGTTGTCAGTGGAAAAAGAAAGAAGAGTTGGGGGAAGGAGAAGTGTTCTGAAGGTTTATTCTGATTCTATTATTTTTCTTTTAGTTCTGTTAATAAAGTTTTCTTTAAACCCTTTAAAATTTTGAGCCTGCTTTGCTCTCCTCCTAATCCTTATCTCTCAGCAAAAAATGAGTAAATAATTCTAGTAAGTGCACTGATATCTGATGACCTGTTTGAGGGATGACCCTTGTTGGCACATGTAGTCTAGCTGGGAAAATGAATCCCACCTTCACATATGGAGGCTTGACACTTGTTTCCAACCAGGCAGAGTGGAAGTTAGAGCAGTCTTTTATGTCCCAGCAGAGTGATCAAAAGTCCAGGCTGGAGAGGTCCCTTTGGCTTGTCTAGTTGGGCTGATCTGCTATCTGTAAATAATTATATATTCATTATACCCTTGGCTTTGAGCACTTTCCTGTTGCCCATTCTGTATCTTCACTGGGTGAGAGACTGGACTGTCACTGGTTAATTGCTCAAACAATTGACCACTTAACTGCCCTCACCAGGGGCTACAGTTGGATGTTGAGCAAGATAAGGGAACAGGCTGATAAGAGGCAAATCCTATGAGGTTGGATAGTGCTTTTTGTCATGCCAAGGTCCTCATACAAGTGGCTCAGCCGTGAAAACTCACCTCTGGAAAAGTATTGGCACATTCACATGTAACCTGACAGTATTCATCTCTGCTGATGTGCCATAATGGTCCAGAACTGACTCCACTCCGCTGATGTAAGAGGTGTCTTAGAAGGTGTCATAACCATCAAAGACTCCCGAAGTGTCCCATGATCCAAAGTATTACATCATCCAGTATGAAACTTCCTGCCCTAGGAGAAGTACCTGGGTGTTCCCACCTGAATCTGAGCAAATATAAATCCAATGGACTCTATGTTTCATGGGCTTCTGCCACTCCCAATGGATCAAGGCCAGGACCAAGAAGACCCGAAGAAGAGGACCAATGGGATGCTGTTAGGATCCATGGGGTGGTGATATTTTTTCTATTCAATCTGTTTCTCTATCACTCTCATTCTCTCCTCTCACTCTCTTTTCCTATTTTTTTCTATATCTCCTGCTCTATGTCACATTTATGGTTAAATAAAAATCCACATTATTGACTTCAGCATTTGGTCTCATTTGAACCTTAATTTGGACAGAGGCATCTCTCTGATAATTTTAATAACCAGTGCACACAGCACTGGTTCTCTTGGCTTGGCCTCTCATCTGAAATCTGAACATATTTAAGGACCCCATGCAGACATGCTCCTCAGGAAGCTGGATGCATTCTGAAGAAACATTAAAGTCTTGATGGAAGTAATGAAAGACTGTCCACCTTTCTGTAAATGAGTTAAAAATATTTTAAGGATGTTTTGACAGAATGCCCTTCAGATTAAGAGTTGGAGAATGACGGCAGAATTATCCCTCTTGTCTATTAGGCTGCCTTGGAACCATTTTACTGTTTAACTTGAAATTTACTGTCTTGTCTTCCTGTGCTGTAGTGAAAGGGCAAGAATATGGAAGGATAGATGGTTTTGTGGAAACTGAGAATGAAACTGTTACTGTTTTATTCAGAACTGAAACAGTTGGTTAAAGATAGATATAGCCTCACTGAATACTGAGGAGTAGAAAAAAGTGTTGCTTTCTTCCATCTATAGATGTCCATAAAGAGCATGCTTTTCTGACTGTTCTCTTTCGTGTTTCCTATTTCCCTGAATATTTCATGTGGGATTTCTCCACAAGAGTGGTGACTCAGTCCATGTGAACCACCAACTCTCCCACTTACCCTCTTGTGAAGGAAAATTTATTTTAGTTAAGTTGGGTGATTACAGTCAGGGAGGAGAAATGTTTGCCTTTTCAAGTGGAGGAGAAGTCAGAGAACCCTTGGAGTTCTTAAATGAGATGGATGGCATCTCCTATTTGATCCCCTTGTACCCCCAAAGAAAGAACAAACTTTAGGCCATACTGGATGTACTCTGACTTCAGGCCAGGATATGATCACCTACCAGTGCCAGGATTGCTGCCTTTGCTCCTATTTACAACCGTGCTCATATATAGCAGGGAAAATATGGCTCAAAACACTTTCTGGTAGTTTAGAGGTCATATGATATGGACAAAACCCAGGACTATATGATATCTCTTCTTTGATGTCTGAATCTATGTACTCCAAGCATGGTGCACTTAACAGTCATCTAAAAGTATATTTGCATGCAAATATAGGTACATGTATATTTTTATATATATATGTAAACATACATATATGCACACACATATGAACACAGACATGCACACAAATCTCTCTCTGTATGCACATAAATGGTGGGAGCCACATGAAATATCTGTTCTGGTATATGCATGTTATGCATATAATATATGCATAACCTGTATGTATTATAGATACATTTTTATATGAGAATCCCACCAACATAGGTACCTTTATGGACATATCTATCCATATATATACACACACATTTCACACATGCATGTGTACTCATATATATACATATATCTATGTATTGTGAGTATAGATGATCTACCTGTGTGTATACATACAATATTTATGTGATTCCTAAAATTTAAGCCTTTTATGATGATACGTTATTCTGTAGCCATAATTCAGCTCTTTGTTGCCTAGAAACTGATGTCAAGAATGAAAGCACGCTGCTGTTAGTCTCTTTCTTTCAGGCCATCTATAAGAGAGAGACACAGTACTGAGGCAGAAATCCTGATTTTTGAGACCCCACATAACTTTCATACCAGATACTGAATATTGAAATGTCAACACTAGTAATTATCCCAAGCACTGTACTGTAAACAAGGTTTTTGAAGCCATTTGCATAGACTCTTGCTGATAGTAGCTACATCCTGCTGAAATTTAAACAAATATGATGTGCAATGAGGCATTTCATCTGTGAAAAGTTGTGCAATGGTATCAGTCCTGAAAAATCCAGGCATTTCATGTCATCATGTCCACCTGACTTAGTGCCAAACCATACCCTCCTGATGACTTTTTAAATACCAGGACTATAACTAAAATGTTCCAGCAGAAGAGCTGATTGAGAATCAATTTCATGGCTTTTCAACAGCAATGTGTTCCGGCACTTCAGATTTCCTGCCAAGAAAAGAAAATAGAATTTATTCCTCCTGGGCATGCAGGAAAAAGAATATTCTAGGTTGTTTTCCAAAAGAAAGATTATTATCGGACTTCTCTGTCTGTTACTTCCTTTCATTGCAGTAGGTTTTAAATCTGAAGTTTAATTTCAATCATATTTAATGAGTTATTCTAGTCCCAAAACTTTAATGAAAAATGATGGCAGGGAAATGAGAGAGATAAAATTAGTTTTTCTGATGAGAAAAAGGCTTAAGTCTGAACTCAACTGACATTTCTTTTGAGGTTTGCAGGTTAGTCATTCAGCGTTTTCATGTGGCAAGTCAGTCACCATGGGCACAGCTGGAATCAGCTGGGAGTTAGGAGGAAAAGGAGAATTGTGAGAGTTCAGATGTGGAGAAAATGTACATAAATTTCAGTTTTTAAATTAAAAAAAAATTGTCTGTTGTAAGACAGGCTTCAGTAACTACAAATATTCAGGATCATTTTATCCATATATAATTAACTCAGAGATTTGTTTCATCACTTACCAGCCCCGTGAGTGCCCTTTGCAGCATAAGCTGGACAGAGATGCAGCTTTAGCGTTAGAGAGCACTCAGGGAGGCTGTTTAGCCAAACATGAGACATGCTGTCATGCCACTTACTATAGTTAGCCACTGTAAGTGGCAGTATCCTTTGTGCTATTTTCACATTCTTTTGCAGGTTCTGTTTGTTAGCTGCTTCTGGCAAGTCATACAGCAGTGTCTTTAAAAAACTCCTAACTTTTGCCACCTTTTCACAGCATTTAGCATAAACTCCCTTGATTGATGTTCCTTAATCAATTACACGGGGATACTGAAGTTTATAACCTACAATGGAAGTGTCCTTGCAATTTTTTTTATTCACACTATCTCTCAGAAGCTAGTTTTTGCTGATATAAAAAGGCAAGGGTCAGAAATAAGTAAAATTTAGGGGGTTAAAAAGCTTACAGCTGACAAACACCAGTCTAGGTGGGAAGGATTGTTAGCAGAAACTCTGTACAATATTACTAAAAGGCTATGATATTGGAAACTGTTTATGGTCAGTGGGGGTCTAGCTAGTTATCTGCAAAGAGGTTCTTGCAGTGGTGTCACAACTGTCCCAGCTCTCATTTAGAGTAAGATTAAGATTTATAAGTATTTATCAGGACAATTGCTTCTATTAAAAGCAATAGTATCCACTTAGGAACATAAGAAAGACAATTCTTTATAATTGATCTATGTGATACCAGCTCATTCCTATTCGAGTATTTATTTATCACAGGCTTCTTCTATACAAGCAGATTTTGCAGGCCAATCTATATCCTTTGCTTGTGAGGGCAAGCAGCATTTTATAGCCCATATCTCTTCATCTAAATGATATCCCCTCTTAAGAGGATCACCTGGTTTATACAGCTCACTGGGGAGGGTTTGTGTTTCAAGCTATTCCCTGAAAAATGCTCAGACATTCTTTTCTGGTAGTATTGCTGGGTGGGTTAAACCAAAATCATGCTGGGCACGTGTTAATGGTTAAAGAATACAGTCACATTTGACTGTTTTAGTGAGACTTTGACATTATTAAGTCTAGTAGTAAACACGTAGAAGCTGTTTTTCAGCTAGGCACCCAACATATATCAACCACCTTCAGCCTGAACCATAGAGCAATACAATCTATAGTCAATAACCACCATCTTTCCAGAGGACATTAAATGTGACATCTTTGTTGCATGACAGGTGTATAACTGGTCACGTGATGAACACATCTGTGCAGCTGCTGGATCTCAGGTTGAAGAGGGCATTTCTGACATGCGAAGTGCATAAACTTCTGTTCTGTGGTCCTGAGAAAGACCTAGACCAGCTATCTGCAAGAGGAGTGCAAAGTAGAATTATGTCCTAATAATGTCACAAGGCTGAAATGCATTCAGTCATCTCACATACTGGCATTATGGTGGATATGTTAAATATGTGACAAGCACAATGCCGTTAAATACGGGCTTTATGTCCAAAAATGTCTGCAAAGTGTACTGAAGAGAAGGATTTCTAGCACCATTTTGTCTTGGCAATTTGGACTTTGTACAAAACAGAAAGTGCCTATGGCTGCAGGATGCCGACACAAAAAAAGTAGGGGCCAATCTAAGAAAAAGGTTTTATGTATTTCAGTTATTGCAAATAAACAGGTAATGAAACAAGATAGACAGACTTTCATACTTTGATGTTTAGGAGCAAAGTCACCATTATCTAGGTTTCACACAAAGAACAAACGAGAAGTTTATTTAAAGAATGCAAAATGTTTGATGTGACCCTGGAGTCAGGAAAGATCCTCTCTGCAAGAGATGAGGCAGGTGTGCCCTGAGGGGAAACAACTGTTATGGGAAAGGTAGTTTGAGGAGCCTCTTTAATTCATAGTATTAATTGAAGGAGTTTTGATCACAGGGAGATAAAAATAAAACATTTTCTCAGCTGCTGTCGCAGATGTGAATCTTCATGCAGCAAGAACACTTTAACCCATAACAAACAAATACAGAAGTGACAGCAAGTGCTTGGAGCCTTATTTAATTGAGCAAGAAGAAGAAAGCACCTCTGCTACATTTGCAGGGTACTGCAAGGTCATATCTAGTTTCTCTAAGTGGAGTGTATTTACTGCCAGCAGATATTTTTGAAGCATGAAGGATTCAGGAGGGTAAAGTTCCAAATATTAATGTCATTCTTAGTACATGTTTCAGTTCAGCCCAATGAGACTCATTAATAAGATGTACAGTGTTTTTTTAGTAACCAGCCTTGCAGGAACTCAAAACCACATCCTGCGTATAAGTACCACTCAAGGGCTATCTCTAATTACATGTGTCAGAACTCCAGAACATTTCTATTGTAAATGTGTAATTAATTGGCTTACTAAAAATATTTCAGGTCTTAAAAATATCTTAAAGATTAATTATTGAAAGACCATGTCAAAAATGTGGGATTCAGGAAAGAGACAAAGCTGGATCAGAAAGGTATTATCATGAAAAATTTTAGTAATATTTATGTTGAATAATTAAACACCTGGGATAAAAAAACCCAAAACCTCCATAGTGAGACTATACATTTATTGCTCTTTATATTTCTGTAGGGAAGAGGCAAATTATAGACATCACACTGCAAGGGTTTATCAGGGCTCTTCTACTGAAAACTGATAAGAACATCTGAGTATTTCTAGCTGTAAATGTTTGAAAGATAGCTAGGGTCTGTGGTTCTTTGCAGGACATCCCTTCCACGCCTAAGAGTCACACCAATGGCAAATTCATATTAAACCAGAGACAGATTATTCTGCCTGATGAATAAAATTATTTCCCTCTTTGAATTATCTCTCATTTGTGATTTTCTGCAGCTAAGACACAGAGATAGAATGTTGTTTCTCTTAATTCCAGAAGAAACATTCTGTTGGCTTTACTTGGATGATGTCTGTGGGGGTGTATACACGAGAAGGAACGAGAAGGAAGCTAAGTTCAGGGGACCTCTGAACCTACAGCCAGTGGAAGAGAGAAATTAACTTCCTTTCTTGTAATGTTCTGTGTTTCTACACATTGACAGTGCTTCTGGTGGTACTTACAAAGTATTTCCTCTCTGTACTTGGTAGTGTGAAATGAAGGCCTGCTAGAATATGAAAGTAGTGAAAGTCACTAAAAAGATTTGTGGGGCAAAACTCGTGTACTTCTGACCCCATTCTACCTGTGGGCTTTTCACTCTTTCTCAGGAATGGTGCAATGAAGATTTGTGAAGTCTTTGGCTGGGCATTTCAAGTATATTTCTTCACATGATACCCATTATTACCTAATGACATTATTGCTTGTATTGCTTTGATGTTGAGACCTTAATGGATTTTATGAATAAGGCAATTTGTCACGAGGTCAAGATCAAGACACATCTTTACATTAGAAGAATACATTTAAGAATAAGCTTATGGCTGCTTACACTGAACTTCTGAAGAAAGCAAATAGGATTTAGCATGCACTTAGGAGATAATTAACCTTAATGTTCTGTAGAGAGTACCATGATGTTATGCCTCAGTGCAGCCTCATCAGCACTTTCTGGGACTCTTTCCATAAAGAGCTTGAAGCTCAGTGGTTAATTTCCATCCAGATCTGCTGGGTAATGTTGCTGAGCTCTGTTCCGTAGGAAGCAGAATGCCAGCTCATCTTCTGGGACAGCCAGGTGCTGAACATCCCCTCGGAATTGAAAACTGCAGCATGCAGCAGCTGCTCTCTGAAGGAGTAGATACAGAGTATCCTGCCAGAATTGAGAAGCTGAAACTAAAGGAGAATCTTAAAGTTTAGCAAAATTCATCCTATACTCCTTTTTATAGTCCCACATCTGGACTGTAACTCATCACATGAGCAAACTTCTTACAGACCAACCTTAAAATATATGTTGATAATTAAGAACAGAAGAAGCATAGGGATGTAATACCACTGATCAGACAGGAAAGATTACTGCTTGTTACTTGACTGACTTCAGAAATGGGCTTCTGAGACCTGTCTGTTTCTAAGGAACTAAAAGCCAGTTTCTAGGGAGCACACAAAAAATCTCAGTGAAAGGTAGGTGAGCTACCTTTCTAGTAGCCCTCAGTGGTGTTAACCTTCAATGGGGTGCATAGCATCTCCTCATATCTCCTCAAATAAAATCAACTAGTGCCATGTAATTCAGCTATGCAGTGAATCAGAAAGGCAAAAACCCAGAAAAAATCTAGTCATTGCATTGAGAAGTTGCTTGTTATCTTCTCAGTGAGCAAACTAGTTTCAGGTCTTTCCCTTAACATATTCAGTCTGCAACTGACTGAACGCTGGCATTTAAAATCTGCAAGTCTTTGGTAAGAGCAAATGTCACGTTAAGCATATTCTTGAGGTCTTCTAGGCACAAAGAAGTGCATATTTCTACAGGTATATGTGTGCCTTCAGAAATATTTTCACATTAGCTATTTGGAGTTCAATTTCCCCTTGATAAAAAGAAACCAAATTCAGAGAGCTCTGAATTGAACATATTTTGCTCAACAAAAACCTACTTTTTTTCTTATTTGGGTGAGAAGATTGGCTTTGTTTTAATTAAATATCATTAAGAAACAAAACTGATGCAGTTTTACTATAATTTTCTTTTCTTCCAATTTGTACTAGGAAAAAATAAACTACGATAAATTCAAAAAGAGCTTAAGGTAGCCTGATCTTTTTTCTTCCTGAAATGGCTTTAGTACTCCTGCCAGAAATAATCAGCCAATTACATCAGGAAGTACACTAATGGTCAAAGCTCTTTAAGTGACTTCTTGTCACAGCTCTGAAATTCCTAGCTTTTAATTTACTTAAAAAAGAAAAGGTAAAATCCAAAGAAAATCATGCATCATGAAACTGTTTCTTTGGTTATAATGGTGAAGGTGTTAAAATCACATATGTTCAGTTTGTTTCTGATGCTCTGTCAGATGATGTCCTTTTCAATATCTCCAAGGGTGAAGTATTTCTCCTGTGCTTTTATTTCATCTGTGTCAACTTGAGGAATATTATTCATGTAACTGCTGCATATGCTGCCTGTATAAATTTGGGATATTTCCCATTGATAGAGAACTTTTGTCAAATTAGCCATTTAATTGGAGGCTGAAATCAACAGATTCATTTCATATTTTGATTTGCTGAAACCAATGTGAGGGGAATAGTTCTTGTCCTTTCTTTAAGATCAAAAGGAACTGTAAATTGCACTGGAAGTTTGGAGCAACAGAAAAAACTTCATCAGAGGGAAACTGTCATGGCCATCTCAAATAGTGACATGCACTCAACAACTTCTAATTCATCAAACACAGTATGACCAGCGGGGTAAAAGAGGGGGTTATCCCAATGTGCTCAAAATTGGTGGGACCTCATCTGGAGCATTGTGCACAGTTCTGGGCCCTTCCATTTGAGAGGGATGTGATGGTCCTGGAATGTGTCCAGAAGAGGGCAACACAGCTGGTCAAAGGACATGAGGGCATATCCTGTGTGGAGTGGCTGAGGACTCGCTCTCTACAGCTTCCTAAGGAATGGAAATGGAGAGGGAAGTGACAAAACATGAGAATTGTTCAAATCCCTGTAGGGGAAGTTCAGATGAGATCTTAGGAAGCATTTCTTTACCAAAAGGTAGTAAAATGTTGGAACAGGCTTTCTAGAGAAGTGGCTGATGGTCCAAGCCTGTAAGTGTTTATGAGGCATGTGGACATGCTTCAAACTTTGATCAGCTGTGAAGAAGTGGTCAGACAGTTGAGCTAGGTGATTGTTATACATCTCTTCCAACTGAACTCTTCTCTTCTCTTCTCTTCTCTTCTCTTCTCTTCTCTTCTCTTCTCTTCTCTTCTCTTCTCTTCTCTTCTCTTCTCTTCTCTTCTCTTCTCTTCTCTTCTCTTCTCTTCTCTTCTCTTCTCTTCTCTTCTCTTCTCTTCTCTTCTCCTCTTGAGTGATAGCTGTGGATAAAGGAACATGAGTGTATACAGCTCTTGATCCAAGGTGAGTGCTACCGTGTTGTTTGTTCCAAAGGCAAGAACTGCAGAGGACTCTGGGAGCTAAATATCTGAGGTTGCCCATGCATGCCTCTGTCGTACAATGGGGTTTCATATGTTGGCTTCTTATAACTATGAGAAATAATTATCTCTCAGCAGGTCTAAAAGGACATACGTTGATCAGGGAGCTGCCTGAAATCATCCAGTCTATAGATAATGTTCAGTGTATCCTAAGTCTGCCTGAAGTCTCTTTGTCCGAGTAACAAGCAATAGGACAACAGGAAATGGCCTTAAGTTGTGTGAGGGGAGATTTAGATTGGATATTAGGGAAAATTTCTTCATGGAAAGAATTGTTAAGTATTGGAACAGGCTGCCCAAGGAAGTGGTGGCATCCCCATCCCTGGAGGTGGATAAAAGATGTGTGGATGAGGCACTTAGGGACACTGTTTAGTGTGAACTTGTCAGTGCTGGGTGTGCAATTGAACTTTAGGTCTCTAACCTAAACAATTCCATGATTCTCTTCTGTGGTTCTATGCTATGACTCTAGGTCCTGTTCGCCTCTGATGCATGTGTACCTCATTGGTGGAAAGATCCCTTCTTTAGTTTCAGCTGGACATCTCTGCTGAAGGTGGATGTCTGCAAAGGAAAAAAAAGAAAAGCAGGAAGCAAACATCTGTCTTGTAACCTGTAATCTAGGCTGGTGAATAAGGCTGACATTTAGGAATTGGGAAGGTGATTTCCTACTGATTTCATAATAGGAATGTTACTATGAATTGAGCCCCTTTTTCCCTTCTCCAGAGGGAGCCAGAACAGAAGCAGAAATCCACTGGGCCCAGAGGAATTATGTGGAAGGGACGACCATTATGAAGACCAGTTTTATGCCCTTTATGAGCATTATGTAGATTTAGACCTATATATTTGATTAGTAATGGAAATAGTATTGAGAACCCCCCCATCACAAATGTGTCATCCAATGAGGGAATAACAGCCAGTGCTTTGCAATTCTTGTGACCCAGTGACTCATCCACATTTCTGCGCAGTGGCATGCATTTGGCAAATATGGTATCTAGGACTTTAATAAGATAGCTTTTTTTTTATAAATGAAACTTTTGGTCACCCAAGACCAATCCTCCCTGCTTCACCAAATATCTGTACCTCTGGACTACACAGAGTTCAGAGTATAAATTAAAAATTCCACACTGCCTGTATTGTGAACATCCTCATACAATGACTTGGAAGTTTTCACGCCAAAACCCTGTTGCAGATGACCTAAAACAAGAAAAAAAAAGGGCATTATGCTTACATTTAGTCTAACTTTTTAAAAAATAAGAAAAAACAAACCTGTTTATACATGGCAGTGCAAAGTACCTTCATTGGAATAAAAATGAGAGTGAAAACTGATGCTTTTCTGATTACAAGTCCTTTCTTATGAGAAACTCTTAAAAGGAATTAAATTTAAATCACTATGAATAGTCACTGAAAACACTAGATTTTATAAATTCATACTTGTTACGTTTTGTTAATACTATTTTATTATCTTTCATAGAGAGGGAAAATAAATACTGTGATGTAAGGTAGGGCATCCTGCAGGTTATTGTCCCATACTGCTTTCCTATAGCAAGGATACTTTGATATGGATCTTTGATTTTCTTGTTTCCAAATCTGATTTCTGAATAGTTACATGAAACAGGAGTGTTTATTTTGTGTGTCTGAGCTGTTCTGGTGTCTTTTTGTTCAGAGGCTTGTAGGGTGTTTTTTAATATACTCTCTGAAGTCTTCAGTAACTATAAAAAGAATTGGATTTCTTTCCCATTGACTTCATGGTGAAAAAAAGAGCTTTAACCAGGTAAAATCTTCTTACCAATGCAAATGGAAAATAAATTTAGCTATTGAGGAATGGTTTAAGATGATGGTTTGTAGGTAGGGTATAAACTGAATTATTTTGTCTAATTTTCTAATGATGAATTCTGAGGTGTAGTTATTATATGAAGTGTAGGCAACAGTTTCACTGCTGTCAAGCCATCATCTGCAGCCAAAGCATTCATCCCCTATTTTAGAGGGCATGTGGGCCATGAGTCATAGTCTGCTATAGACATGCTTGAACTTTGAAGAGGTTTTGGGAGTAAGATTATCCTCAGCTATCCTACTGACTTACTTTGTTGACTGGTGGTGCTCTCTGCTCCAAACATGATGTGAGATCATACCTAAATTGAGATCTTACCTGATTGAAGATGCTGACTGACCATGTGTTGGGACCTTTCACAAATCTTTCCTAAATTTTTTAAGCTTATGTTCTCATCTTTGTAAAGGTAAATTAGAAGTTGACTATATGACAGAAGAAATAATAAGAAACAAGAAAATGAGCAAAAATATTTTTGTTTACAGAACAGACATGGACACTTGTGAGTCCAGATCCCCATAAAAAGCCTCCACTTTATATAACTGTGCTAAGTTTGAGGCTAAAAGAGTTTATACAGTTCACTTCCAGGGGAATGTGAAAGAAGAAAAGTTTTCATGCAGAAAAATAAAAGGCTCAGATTTCAGAGAGAGTACTTCAGTTGCTGTTTTGTACTTGGTAGGGTCCAGAAATAACCAAGCAAATGAGAGTTTACTTTAAAAGCAGATGAAAGATGGTCAGAACTGAATATGTGAAGATGATAAACTAGAAAAGCAAAGAAAGCCTGATGGAGCAGTCCACTTACACTTACATTTCTAGGCACACATGTAGATGTGGAGTTGGATATTTAGATTACCATGACACAAGGTACAGTATTAATAGACATATTCTACCTCACTGTAAATCAACAAAAGACTGTCTTATAATTCATTAGAGTGTTTTTGATGCATTATGTGTATTTGTGTTGGCTTTACTGGACTGCTCAGATTAATCAAGGAGAAGACTATAAGCAAGATATCTGCTTAAGATTATGCTTGTAGGAACTGTATCAGAATTCGTAATTTAGAAATTTGTAATAACAGTAGCAAGTCCATTGAGTAGTGACATATATTGCAGGCATTGTTATCAGTAGTATTGTCCTTTCACTAATTCAGAGAGAATGAAATACCAATCTTCATCCTACTGATATTATCAATTGTTTGAAATTTCTGATAAAAGAAAAGAAGATCAGGATTGAATTTGGCCAGTACACTGCCTGTGAGAGTGCTAAGGGGACAGACCAAAAATATGGCAAGGGATGGTGCTGTTAGTATGCATAAACTCCATGTTTATTTGAGAACTTGGGCCTTAGTTCTTTTGGCAGACCAGTAAAAATATAAATTAAATGTCCAGAAAATCAAAATATCCATATAGACCATATGCAAACAAAGGCGATAAATGCTAAAAGAAGCACAGCCAGCCAAGGAAGCAGAGAGATATATAATCCAGCAATAACAATATTTGGGGGATTTCTTCTGTATACAGAAGAAGAGATCTTATTAGACCTAAGCCATAAAAGAAATAAGGCTCAAAGTATAAATTAACTTGTAAAAGAATGAATTCAAATAAATAACAGTGACACAAAAAAAGAAAGAAAACCCCAATGTGTGAGTATGTATTCGCAGTGTAAAGTTCATCCAGATTTCCAACTTGGACACCATTCTAGTTCCCGCATGCTGAAAAAATATTCCCTTTATTTATGTTTTCTCCTAAGATATGGTTTAATAACCAAATAACAGGTCTGCAGTGAATGTTTCAGGTTAAGGGACATTATCCAAAATCTGTACTGAATGATTCATGTTAGGATAGACAGTATTACACTGAGTCTTTCTCCTTGCAAGACAGGAGGTTTTGCTTTGTCTCAGCCTAGAGCACAAGACCTCCTGGAATAAGGAATCCCAGTGTTCTTTCACAGAAAGTGCGGGCTTCAAGAAAACAGAATATTATTAAATGGACATGATTCCTTTTTTGAGAAGTACAAATGCACAGTACTATGCAGGAGAAAAATATTATTCAATTTTTTACACACAAAATCTACTTTACATTTGCTAAAGTTAGATGAGTAATGTTTTCAACCTAATTAACCAATTAGCCCATATAGTAAGTTACCCTCTGAGGCTAACAGGAAAAATAGTAGGCTGCTGCCTATTGCAATTATAGAAGAGAACACAGAATGTGATTTGTAGATAACAGTGAGTTATTGTAGTCACTCAAAATTATGCATTAAAAAACTGTGTAAGAAAGTGAAAAAACAGCTGTGAACGGAATTATTTCTAAAACTTAATTTTTCATCCACCATGAAAAAAAGGCTACTTCTTTTAGGCTCTTTTACTCAACTTTGCGTGTGTTCAGAGTAATACATGGATAATTACATTACTATTTATTAAGTTTGTATTCTCTGGTATTGATTGCAAGACATCCTTTTCTTTTTTTTCCTGGCAAAATTTCTGCCAAGTGATTGACAGAATTGTGACAGACTCTCTCTGCAAAATGAGCAAAAGAGAAAGTTCTTCTGAAGGTCAGCTGGCAACAAATTGTTCTCTTTCTGTGATGCTTTATTACAAGTCTCCTAGTCTGACATAATCTGATCACCATTAGCCCCAGATCTGTGCCCTGCCAAATCATTTGACAAGACAGATACGAGTCATGCATGGTTACACATTCCCAGGCTCAGTGTGCATCACAGGTAAGCCTCAATCACACTGTCATGCAGAGTGCACTGTGTGTGTCCACCCAGTCCTTTTCTGTTCTAGCGGCTGTGGAGCACTAGCTGGTTTGTTCAGTGTGTTTCAGGCAGCTTTCTCAAGGCAGAAGCAATATGTAAGGTTAGAAAATCTGTTTCCCAAACCAGCCATCACACATGAACTAAACACATTAAATATTGGCCATTAGACAAAGGCGGTCTGCCTCCTGCAGTTCAGCTCAGAGGGTGATGTGTCCTTTGAATCTCACACCTGAGTAAGTACAGTATCAGCAGCCTGGATCCACATCTGCTGTGCTTACACTGCTATGGAACATCTGCACCCAGACTCATGGCACAACTCACTCTTGCTCTTCATGGACCACAGACATTGCAGATGGCAGAGGTGGAAGTGAACTTAGCACAGTCTGAGCTGTTCACGTTACTGGGAAGTCATGTGCTGCCGCCAGTAAACATTAACATGCTTCAGAAAATATTTGGGTTCATGAGTGTTGTGGTTTAGGAATGGCGTTCCTTAATTTAGTGCTTCCATTAAAATGAAAACCCATGAGCAGCTGCATCAGGAGCTCACAACTGGTATACCTGGAGCAGTCCATGCTCACTGTCCATGCTAGTTACGGCATACAGCGGCATTGCCATTCAGCAACCAATATTAAATATAAAATTCAGCATTGCAGACTGTTCTCACCCAAAAATCAAATCCTCTTGAGGTAAATTGTACTTCCCTGTCCCTCTGCATTATCCACCAAGTGCACAAGGTCCTTGAGCAAAAACAGCTTCATGGATGGGTTTGCCCTTGAGGCAAGACTAATCCAAACTTCCCTGAAACATTCATCATATGCACCATGGGGACTTTGTCTGCTGTATGTAGAGGTTTTGATTGGGCAGGGTCAGCTTGATTGGTAGAGCCCCTAGTGTTAACCAGGTGGCCTTTGCTAAGTGTAGGTCCAATGTCTGAAGGTCCCACCACCCACAGTTTTTAAAAGTCCATTGCACTGCTCCATTTTTCCAGAGGCTGGTGCATGGGAGGCAATGTGATACACCTTCTCAGTCCCATGCTCTCTGGTCCAGGTGTCAATGATTTTGTTTTTGAAATGAGTCCCGTTGTCCAACTCAGTTCTTTCTAGTGTGCCATGTCATCACAGAACTTGCTTTTCAAGGCCCAACATGGTGTTCTGGGCAGTGGCTTGAGGCACAGGCTACATCTTCAGCCATGCAATGGTTGTTTCCACCACTGTAAGCTTGTCTTGGCAGGTTTGTGAGAGTGTGATGAAATCAATATGCCAGACCTCCCCGTCTGGCATATTCCATCCCCACATATCTTGATGGCATGATTTTTGTTTTTGTTAAAATGTTTTAGTAAGCTAATGTCACTATGGCTAAACTGGTGCTTGTTATTGTGATACAACTCCACACTAGTGAATGATAATGCCCTCTAAATGCTCTGGTAAGTCTCAGATGCTGTCTAAAAATAACTGGTATCAATCAGGTAGTTAGCGACTTCTCCCATCACACTTATGTTTTTCCACAGGTCTTCTGTGATATTGAGCTGAACAATTCCTCTATCAAAGATGCCTGAAGAGGAGATACTGCATCTGGCAGCTGATTATCTGTTCTTAGAATTTGTTCCTTTTAATTTACATTTCAAGGTGGGATTAAGGTGGGAATCTGGAGTGTGAAAATATTTTTCCTTTGTTTTCAAGATAAGTAGTTATTTCTGTTTCATATCAGATCTAGAGATAAAAATAAAAAACCTGATTTCATGGAACAAAATTACCTGAGGCATTTTTAGGTAGCACATTGGTGCTTTTTTTAAAAATCAAGTTAATAGCAAGGAATGTTAGTATTTCAGCTCTTCTCAAGTATGAACATAATGCAACATGAATCTGAGGCTTCCAATCAGTACAAAAGCTGTTGTTTATTTCAATGCTTGATGCTTCAATCTTAGTCTTGTGATCCAGAATGAAGAGCAAACACACACTTGTACAGAAAATCCTAAGTCCATTTGTTTATAGTTCCTTTAGACAAGTAACTATAATTAAGGTTTGAGGTTTTAAGTATTTATTCTGAACTCAGGAGTTTAAACTATGACAAGAGTTGTGCAAGACTCATTTTTAACAAGAGAATATTTAAAAAATGGTTACTGAAGTTAATGGAGCTGTCCACCAATTTTCTTCACCATGGTCTTCTATGTAATTTTTAGGGAAGCACTTCTGAGACTGCAGAGTTCATTCTGGCTTTAGATTTTCTCTCTTTTCTTTGGCTATTGGAAGAATGTAAGCAATTAACTAAGACTGTTTTTAACCCTCAGATAGCTGAAAGCAGATAGATTCCATCCATTGCACCTGAAGTTTTTGACAGACACACACTTTGGGTTTGAAAAGGGCAAATTGTGTTTGTTTTCTGAGGCATGATCCTTAATATTTACAGGACTGGTAAGTGTGTATCTACGGACAAGCAAGTAGCATCATACTCTGCACTGTTTTCTGTAACACTACTTTTTTGTATTTTAAACACATCAAAGGTAATGAAAATAATTGAATAGAGAGATAAATCAATAGCAATTACATTATAAATAACACTTAGTAGAAAAGACCATAAACACTCTTCAGAAAGCAAATTTCATGGGGACAACTTGGAACATCTGGTCAACTAGATTTAATAGTTTTTTCTGTGTTTTTCCTGCTGAGAATTCTTCTAAGTCCACATGCATAGAGGTTAGGCTGCTAGCTGTGCTGTTTAAAAATTTCATCATTAGCATTCCTGAAGAGTTCACTTTGACTCACTGGAATGGATATGATGATTTATCAGCAATACAGAATGGAGTCTCTGAAAATTTGAATGTCTTTCCATTTACTTTTGGCATAGGTAAAGCACTATCCATTTACACAGCTGAATTTCCCATGTGAGCACTGCGACTTGAGCCTGGTGGAGATGTGCCCTGCATTGCCCACACATGCTTTCCTAGGGCAGTGTAGAGCAATTGCATCTGACTAGCAAAGACTGCTACAGATAAATAGTACCTGACCTCAATGATGTTTACAGAAAGGGCAGAAATGTAAGTTCAGAGGAAGTAGTGGATGCAGTCTCTTTTTTCTGTAAGGATGGAGAGAAAAAAATTAGGATTTATGAAAATCTTCCCTAAGGAAGATTCTGCCATTTCTCAACCACATCCCCTTCTCTACTCCTTTTCTCCTTATATTACTCCTCATCCTTTCCCCTCTTATTTTGTCTTCACCCATACATGGCTGCCTCTCTGTGCCACTCATTGGTGACTGGATAGAATGCAAAACTGTGATTTTTTTCATTTGGTCCCAAGTTCTAAAAGCTTATTTTGTATCTTTCAAGCCTTTTAGGTCACTGAATGTATATTTTATGACTGTTGTTCAGAGTCTGCATCTCCAAGGGTACCATCCAGAGTCTTCTAATCAAACATTCATGACACCAAATGTTCTCTTTGATATAGCACTTTGAGACAGCAATTTTATGTTCTGAAAATAAAATTGATAAGACCCTGTAAGAAATGTAAGGTTTTTAACTTTATCAGGAGGAAAATACTCATAAATGTTGAAAATTAACAAATGTGAGTTTCTTGTAATTCAGTGGATGGCAGCACTGTACAAACAGTGTGTATGTGATTCTTGGACTGTTTGTACTCTTTTAAGTACATGTTCAGGGTAACCTTTAGATTTTTTCTTGGAACAACATCAACTAACTTCTATTAGACTTGATTTGAAAATAAGAATTACATTTTTACAACCTGAATATTTTTCACATTTTTTCCCCAGATTTCTCACAATGCCAAATAAAATGCAGCATGTGCTCAGCAAAAAAGCAGAATATCTTGTTCCTTACTCTCACTCCAATATGTTTTCAAAACACAGATCAAATTATTTTAGGCTCCCTGTGTCCTACTTGTTTTATGATTTAAATCACGTCATTGTATTCCTGGGAAATAGAGAAGGCAAGATTTAATGTCTAGAATTAAAAAGAAGCTGGTGAATTATTCTTAGCAATTAGAATTGTTTCAAATTTACATTGTTACACCAATAATTGTGGGTGGGCAGACAATATTAATATGCAAGACTTCAGATTACTCCAGCCATAGGGGATGCAAAGATTTATTGCCAGACTAAATAAAGAAGAGTAACAAAACAGCACATGTGATACATGGAATGAGTATGAGCTTTACTTGGGGGATCCATCATTGAATCTAAATTTGTTTTTGTGTATCTACCTTACAGATCTAGGGTACTACAAAACCAAACTTTGGCATAATGCAGAAGCTGTACATTTTAACATTACATGTCTCTAACTGCATTACACCTCTTCTAGATATCAGTGCTGTTATTTCCCTTAACTTGGTCAAAAATCCAGTGTGGTAGGGTTTCTTTCCCTTTTGCACACCTGCTTTGGAAGAGAGGAGAGCACCTGAAAAGCTCTACTTGCATTAAATCTAACTGCTGCTATTTCAGGAAAAAAGCCTAAAAAATATGAATGGATAGATCCTAAAGATCTTATTGGGCCATAAGAACTACTAAATTTCCAGATTTAAACCCATTCTATTTCTGTGTTGTGCAATGATTGCTCTGCATGTGATCATTCGGTGGTGTCCACAATATTTCTAACCCAGGTACCCAAACCTGTGATTGCTCTCTCTTGCACACCCTTTTTTTCTGGCAGAACACTTTCACACACACTGTGGAGAGTTTGGTGCTTAGTTAAATCAGAAGTCTCTGAGTCCAGCTTACGGCATTTCACTTTCAATTTTTTAATAGCTCCTTTCGCTATTTTAAACTTCTCCAGGTTAAATTTAGTCATTTTCATATTCATTTGGATGAGTTAGCCTTCATGATGAAATCTAAGGAAGTATTTCTGTGCTCAAAGCTAGACATATGCCAAAGCATCTAGGTGATTCAGTTTTGTAACTGAGCATGTTCCTTCTTAATATATAGATTAGCATGAATTCAAGAATAAATTAAAAAGTAAACTTTAAAAGTCTCTGAAAATCTGGGATTTAAAAAATCAAGTCTGCAAGTCAATTTTGCAAGGCATAGAGTAGCTGTTATGTGTAGCACTGAAGAGCAGGATTTGTTCATTAGATATATACAATTAATCATCTGCACAGTCATCAATGGAAAGAGATTAGGCACATCTAACCTTAAATTTGTCATTTCCTAAGGTGATTGTGTAGGAAAGATGGGGTGAGTTAGCTTTTACAGATTCCTATCTTGTGTTCTTCAGTTACATTGGGGCCCTAAGTAAGTAGTTCAGTGTTAGTCAAGCGCTAATATCAGCTGAAATTTCAGTCTAGCAGAAGGATTTATTAGAATTCCTACACTTAAGGTACCATGCATGCTTTCTGGCACTGAGTTCAGTTGCTGTAATGTGGCTGGTACTTTTACTATTGAATATATTTTTATTCTAAAATGCTGCAAAGCCACAAAAACCTGATGATTAACCCCTAGACACATGAAAGAACTTTGTGGAGAGCTATGGCTGGCACTAACCTGATAAATGCTACTCCTGGGGGTAATTAAATTATAGATTCCCTTTTGTAACAGAATTACTGAAAAAGGTAAGAGATCTACTGGTGATAGCACTGTTTGATAGCAGGTAACTAGTAAAGGAAAAGGGTAAAAATAGAAAAAAGGTAGAAATAAGAACAATAGACAAGAGAAAGGGAGGCAATGGTACTGTAAAACAAGGGCTGGTGCCAAGGACATCATCTATTGTACTCCCACATGCAAGTCTGTTGTGCTCTGCTGTTCAAATTCACTTTCTTTTTTCTTCCTAGAGTAACTTTCAAGACAATCTTTAGACAATCATATTTTATTGAGTCAGCTACATCAAATGTATTTTAGAAAGCTGCATGAATTCTTGCCCTATTTCAATTATTTAAGCCACAATATATTATTTAGAGGTCTGTGTGTTCATTTGTTTTAGTACAATCAATATATGTGTATCAAAGAAATGCTATTCTGATTTGAGTGCTTTTTAATAAATAGTATTATATGTTACTCTCAAAGAGAATGTTTAGAGCTTGTAACACTAGGTGTATTTCAAGAATCTATAAATGGCTCTTTTCTGCTTTATATGATAGCTTAATTTCACAGCTCTCAGGCAAATATATCGTGTGCAATATAGCTGTATGATCTAACCTCTGGGCAGTGTAAATTTAACCTAAGTGTTTATCTATCTTTTTAAAGCAGTGGCATTCATCCTCCTGAATACAAACCAGAGTTTCTGTCCTTTTTGCTGGGTTTTCCATGCTCTCTGAGCAGCTACCTGAGCCTAGATACCGAAATGAGAAGGGACATTGCCGTGGAGAAGGCCTGCATGCTCAGGAGGGAACTTTCCCTTCCTCTCTGTCTGATGGGGATTTTTTTCCTATCTTTTGATGACTGTTTTTATTCATGTGCCAGAAGTGGTAGTAATGGAGATCAAGTGGACCAAAACCAGTGACAAGGATTTCCAGGCTTAAAACCTTTAGGGAAATTTCCGTTCCAATGTGGCTGGTGAAAATGGGGGCCTTTGGTGAGTGGGAGAGGAAAAGGGACTTTCTGGGCTAGTCAAACACATCAAAAGATACTGAAACTAGGAGCAAAAATGTCATGCTGGGAGGAGAGAGATCAAAATCTCATTGGATAACTGATGGGATATGGGGATACTTGTGGTCACCTTGTCAACAAAGGAGCATTAACTTAGAGCAACATCAAACACTGCCCACTGTCCTTTCTTGTGAGGGAGGATCTAGACCTAAGGCAAGCTCTTCGGCTGTTACATCCTCTTACAGGCATTGCTAATCCTGCCCTGAATAGCAATGATAAATTTTAGAGGTGGCTATCCTGGCAATTTCCATTCTATAATGTCCGCTGAAAGATTTTATTGTCATTTGGAGAAAGTGACTATAATTTGTAAAATTCCTGTAGCAGGATAGTAATTTTTTCCTATGTTTACTGGAACAAAGCAGTTGGACTTCTAATGCAGACAATAGTGGAAGGGTAAGTCAACTTCCTTCAGCTATCCAGTTTTCCTGGAGTAGGGACAAACTGTTAAGTACTCTGATGAAGCAGGAAGATTCCAAGTCCTGGAGCCCAACGACAAGTGCATGTTCTTGTATATCATGCTTTCCACCTGCCTTTGCAACAAAGACCCAGGATGCATGTCATGATGCAGCAGGTATTGCAGCGTCTCCTTGGTGTAGTGTATCCTGTAAGCCATTTAGTCCTCCACATGAGCTGGAAGAGTATTTGGTAAAAAGTCTGTAGAAAATATTTCTGAGAAGTGTTTAGAAGGCCTATAATCTTTTTCATACTGGAGCAGCTTTATTGGGAATTTCCCAACCAGATCCACTATTTTTTAAATGGGCAGTTCATTAAGTGTGCAAGTGTTTGGGGATTTTACCTTAAAATTATAATTAAGTATGTTGAAGGGAAGCTAAAAGGTCAAACCTTGTTTTCATGTCTTACTTATCATTTCCTGTCACTTGGATCTTATTGATTATACTGAACCAAATAATTAGGGAAAGAAGCATATTTTCTGTGAACGAATTGTGGGACTTAGGTGTTCTTTTGCATCTCTGTTTTCTAGGCTTGCTTTATTTCCTTAGTCTTACTCACGTGACTTTAGTCAGTTTGAATTGCAATGTCTCTTAAATTTTAATAATTTACAAAGCCAAATAATGCTTATAGATATTTGTGAATAACAGTGGTGCCTGGTATTTTATGCTGAAAAATTTCTTTCAAGAGTCAGCAGATACATATTTATTGTGAGAAAGTTGAGGACTAGATGAAGCAGGAAAACTAAAGCCCTGATAGAATAAAACCCGGCCAGGAACAACAAAGGCAGCAAGAGAAGCTTCTAGAGGAGCACTGGTGATAAAAAGAAGACTATGGAAAATGTGTGTCCTCTCTGGAAGGAAATGGGAAGCCTGATTACCTGGGATATAAAGAAGGCTGAGGTAATCAATGATTTGTTTCCCTCAGTTTTCACCAAGTGCTCCAGCCTCACTGTCCAAATTGCAGAAGGCACAGACGAGAACTGGGAGAATGAAGAACCAGACGCTGCAGGAGATCAAATTTGAGAACCTAAGGAACCTGAAGGTTCACAGGTCCATGGGACCTGCTGACATGCATCTGCAAGTTCTGAGGAACCTGACAGATAAAATTGCTAAGTCATTATTCATCACATTTGAGAACCTCTGTTCCTGGTAAGACCATGGAACCGATCCTCCTGGAGATTATACTAAGGTACATGGAAAATAAGGATGTGATTTCTGTAATAATCAGAGAAGTGAGAGATGCCTCTGACTGAACTGAGGTGTAAACAAGATCATATGCTGAAGTCAACAATACAGATTTTATTTAACATTAAATGTGAAGTGTAGAGATAGAAAGAAATGGAAAAGAGCGGAGAGAGGCAGAGGGGAAAGAGAGAGGGAGATCAAGAGGAAGACAGTTCCCACCCATGAATCTGGTGGCATCCTGTTAGTGCTTCTTCATCCTGGGCTTCTCAGTGGTGGGGGCTGGAGTCATTATTTGGGGGGTATCACCTTTATACAGTTCAAGTTCTGAGTATCCACAGAGACATATTCCTAATTTATATGTGAAGTGAAAATGGTGCATTCATTTGCATGTGAAGCAAGGATGGGCATTTCCTCCTTTTGCGTTTTCTTCCTCTAAGATTTTGGGGTCTTTCAGTGGTCATTGGTGGTTGCAGATGCCATCTGTTCTATAACTTCAGGTTACCTTTGTTTGACTAATGATATGTGTATGAAGAGTTTCTTCCTTTTCTAGAGTTTGCCACGGTGGCAAGTTTTTGTGCAGATGCCAGGATGTGCTAACCAGCTCTCACCTCTGCTAGGCAAGGAATCAGCACTTTTCTGTTTCAAATTTCTCCCTTCTGTGCTTATCTCAAGCCCTCTGTGGCGGCTTTTCTTATGACAAGTTCCTTCTGTGACCTTGACAGGGTTTGAGACAAGCAACTGCGCTCTTTAAGTCCTTACAGATGGTGACCATCAACATGGCTTCACTGAGAGCAAATCATGCCTGACAAATTTCGTTGACTTCTATGATGTGGTTACAGTCTTGGTGGATGAGGGAAGATCAACTGACATCATCTACTTGAATTTGTGCAAGGCGTTTGGCACTGTCCCCCTTGACATCCTTGTGTCTAAATTGGAGAGACATGGGTTTGATGGATGGACCACTCAGTGAATAAGGAATTGGTGGGTTGGTCAAATGCAGAGCTGCAGTCAATGGCTCGATGTTCAAGTGGAGACCAGTGACAGGTGGTGTTTCTCAGGGGTTAATACTGGGACTAGCACTGTTTAACATCTGTTTTGGTGACATGGACAATGGGATTCATCCTCAGGTTTGCTGGTGACATCAAAGTGTGTGCTGCAGTTGACAGGCTGGAGGGAAGGGATGCCATAAAAAGGGACCTGGACAGGCTTGAGAGATGGGACCATGTGAACCTCATGAAGTTCAACAAGGCCAGATACAAAGTTCTGCAACTGGATTGGGGCAATCCCGAGCAAAAGTACAAGCTGGGTGGAGAAAACATCAACAACAGGTCTGAGAAAGACATGGATGTGCTGGTGGACAAAAATCTTGACGTGAGATGTCAATGTGTGATAGGAGCCCAGAAAGCCAAATATATCCTGGGCTGAATCAAGAGCAGCATGGCGAGCAGGGTGTGGGGCGGGGGGAATTCTCCACTTCTACTCTGCTCTGGTGAGACCCTACCTGGAGTTCTGTGTACCCCTCTGGGGTCTCCAGAACAGGAATGATGTGGACCAGTCAGCACAATCCAGAGGAGGACCATGAAGATGATCAGAGGGCTGGAGCAGTTCTCCTATGAAGACAGGCTGAGAAAGGTGGGATTGTTCAGCCTGGAGAAGTGAAGGATCTGGAGAGACCTTAGAGCAGCCTTCCAGTAAAGGAGACCAACAAGAAAGCTGGAGAGGTAGTTTTTCCAAGGACAAGTAGTGATAGCACAAAGGGTATTTAAACGGAAAGAAAGTTGATTAGATTATATTGGATTAGATATTAGTAAAATATTCTTTACTGTGGAGGTGGTAGGTACCAGTCCAGGTTGTACAGAGAAGTTGTGGATGCCCCATCCCTGGATGTGTTTAAAGCCAGGTTGAATGTGGCTTTGAGTAACCTGGTCTAGTGGAGGGTGTCCATGGCAGAGGGGTTCATGGCACAGGGATTGGAACTGGATGGATCTTTAAAGTCCCTGCCAACCCAAACCATTTTATGGCTCTATGATTTTATTGTAAGTACAGTTCAACAAGGAGAAATAATTCAGAGCAAGGTCAGCCTGTTTTGTTTCCAAAAGCTCAATGCCAAATTGCAGTTATAACTCTACTAAAATGTTTTTGTTTTTTTTCCTAAACGAGAGCATACGTATTTTTCTTTAAAGATAACATGGAATTCTACAAAGCTGGTGCTGCATGGTCTTAAAATAATGTATGATTTGGACTGGCACAAAAAGTGAAATTCCATTCCCTCCCATGTCTATAAGCAGTCTGTGGGAGTTGTTTTGCTATTGGAATATGTGTACAATAATGGGACATACAGGAATTCACTGTTTTGCTAGTTACCCCTCTTCTATGTTGAGTATTTTAACTGGGACAGGTTCACACCTTTGGCCAGTAGCTGACATAGCCAGCAATATTAATTTATTTATTTATTTTAGACAATAGAGTAGCCCTCACATAAACCTTCAGGCAAATCACTCTGCCTGTTGTCATTAGTCCACTGTGTTGGCTTTGCCTTGTGCTGTCACCAATGTTATAAATGTTGTCTTGACTAAATCTTTTGATGTATTCAAAACCTTATTTTACACATATAAAACAAAGGAGAAATAGAATTCCCTTATCTGAGCATGTTTTATAAGGTCAAATATCAAAGGTTGGGGCTCATCAAGGCTAAGGTAATGGCAGCAAAAGGACATTTCCTCATCCATCTTTTCTTTTTTTTTGCAGTGGATCAACAGCTTTTCTTGGAGACAAGATCTATCAGAGGAAAACTGACAGAATGCAAAATTACTAACTCCGAAAAACCTGTCCAAAAATCATACTTCATACATTTATTGTTCGGTTGTGGGCCAATGGTAACTGGGTAACCATGCTTTATTAAAGATAAACTAATAGAGGTATTTTTTCATAGATCCTGCTGTCCTTGCCATATGGCAACAAAATAACAAACACTACTTATGGAAGCAAGAAAACAGGGACATATGCACCTGCTCTTAGTACTGCTTCAGAGGTAAAATATTGCTACTTTTGCCAACTATGATAGCATTAAATAACAGTTTTGCCATGAGAAATCAGCATTTGCTTTTTTTGTGGTTTAAATAAAATGTGGTGCTGCTCTGAAAGGCCTGAGACACTGTATAGTTACAGAGTGCAGAGATGGGGGCACCTTTCTTTTTTGTTGTAAAAACAAAAAGCTTTTCTCTTAATTCTGTAGGTGGAGTATTCACTGGGGTCTCTTACTACAAAGTTGTGAGTGTTAAAAAGCTGCAAGTTGAAGAGGTTTGTATCATTAGAGCACTGGAATCATCCCTACCTTTGATTATAACTTTGAAAACAAAAACATGGAAAGGAGCTCTGTGTTTTAACCTCTCCACAGAGCAAAACAGCAAAGCTACTCCTTTAATTCTGCTCATTTCACTTCTGGCTGGCATCTGACCCTGACACTGTTCAGCCATGGTTCCCTGAGCAGAGACCACCTTGCTGCAGAAGCTGGCAGAGCTGCATACTGTCCTGGACACTTCTCCTTCACACGTTCACCTCAGCCATGGCTCTGGTCCGGGGCGGATCGGGCTGGTGCAGCTCTCTGTCTGTGTCTGAGTTTTGCCTCTGCAGGTGTCTCCCGCTGTGCTCCCTGCTCCAGAGGCATGGTGCAGATGTGTGGGAGCCATCATGTACCTCTCAGAGCTTCTGGCTCAGCAGCTCTGCACTTGCATCTTGCCACTTCAAGGTTTCACGGCGTGCTGCAAGTTTGAGCTCTTGTCTATGTTGAACATGTGGTATTTCATCATGGTAAGAATGCATGGCTATGCAAACTCCCAAGCACTGAGTTCAAGCTGAAAAACCGTCAGTATATAAAAAAAGTCAGTATGTCAACAAGTATCAATCATGTTTCATGGTGCTAAGTTCCTCTTGAAAAAAAGGAATCAGACAATTCTGCTTTCAGTAAAATAAGCAAGATCCATAAATAAATTTCAAAGCAAAAAGTTTCACTGCAGATGCTCTTGCTGTAATAAAAAATACACATTTCAACTTGAGACTGAAAAGCAATGTAAGAATTGCTTTTCTAGGACATTCTGAATGAAAAAAACCAAACCCAAATAATTATTTGTGGGCATTTCCACTATAAGACTGAGGTAGGTATTGCTGATAACACATCTAAACACAAATACTGTGTGTAGAGGCCCAGGGAAGCTGACTTTAGTCATGGGGTGGATTGTAGCTGTGCATCCCCACCACCTCAGGCTGCACTATGATCTGAGAAATGCTCCTTAGGCCTTGGCCTTGATGAACTGCATTTGGACTAAACCCCTCTTCTATGTTACAATAAAGCTGATGAAAATCTAATACAAAAACCAGTTTTTAGATACTGCTCAAACTGACCACATTTTGTTGGTATTGTTTAGCACCTAGACTTGAAAATGAGCAGTAGATTATTGCAATCTCTTTGAGCACAGTTTATGACAAATGATGGTTAGGAAGACTTAAAGTGTCAAAAATCTTGTGTTTAGATTGGTTTTGCTAAGCATATTAGAAAGTTTTTTCCATGGCAGGGCAGTGGGAGAAATTACTTCCTAACTTACTTTTTAAATTAAATATTCTGATGAAAGCTATTAATTCTGAACATTAAAGTTCCTGGTATTTCTGCAAATATTAGATTAACTCTTCAAAGCTTATTCATAAGCAGAAGTTCTTCTAAGGTTTTATTTGCTTGATAAATCCTATACAAATAATTAAGGAGATAATGGTTTCTCTTGGCTTGAATGGCCATATATGAGTCTGAATTGTAAATGGAAAAACTGTAAATCCTAATGCTTTTAAAAGTTTGCTATAAAATCATCTTGGGGATTAACTAATAAGAGAAACAAGCAATCAATAGTGTTCAACTGGAATTCACTAATCTATTCCAATAGCTGAACTAGCAGGAAACCAAATTGATTTTTTGAGAATTTTGTGTTTTAAAACCCATCGGAAATTAAACTCCAAGAAGAGTCTTTCCCTTTCCCCGGTTCCCTCCAGTGAGAAAGGAAAAAAAAAAAGGCAGAGATTATGGGTTGAGATAACAATTTGCTAGAAAAACAGCAATGAAAAAACAAACAGTAACAGCAACAATACTAATAGCAAGAATGTATGAAAGAGGGTGGTTACATGTAAAAACTGCTTACAGAAGGTGGACCTGGCGTTAGGGTAGCCAGCGACACGTGGCTTCCTGGGACAAAGGAGAAAATGGCCGATGCTACCGCGGCCGGCGCTTTCCCCGCAAGGCCAACGCAATGAAAACCAACAATGGACAAACCCTCCAAGATGGGTCCTTTGTGTCATGCTACCCAGAAGAAAAGGAAGAAAATTGGGTTGGTTTAGGGTCATGTTCCTCTTCTCTTTCACCCAAAGCCACGTCCTCAGTGATGAAAGGGTGGAGTAAAATAAAAAACATACACATGCCAGCATGGGTCCAGGCTCCAGCTCCTCATGGCAACTATGATAAAAGTAACTCCATCCTGGCCAAAACTAGGAAAAATACTAAAACTCCAGCATCAGGCAATTGGAGAGACATTCCTTGTCAAAAACCCCTCAGTCATACCATTGTAAAGATTGTAGGCATAGCCAGCCCGTGGAAAACATCCCAAATTCTGTGCAGTTTGGCTAAGAAGGCAAAATATACATGATTAGTTAAACAAAACACAAACATTTTAAAAGGCAAATAAAATCCAGCTGTCTGTACACGTGTCATTGAGTTTGAAAAATTCTTAGAAGACTCATATTAAAATATGCCAGTGTTTGATGACACTTCCTTCCGCAGTCCCACACATGGACTAAAACCTAAGTAACACACATTTGCCACAGCTTAGGACATTGACACTCTTATCATTCACCTCTGTGTGACCAAACCAGACTTCTTGCCCTCACTTTTCAACTTTTTGATTTCTTTTGAGTTTTCTGGTCGATATTTTGATTATCTGAATCCGCAGCTCCTATTTTCTCAGGTCTTCTAAGATTCCTCTGCTTGATTAACCACATATGTGCCTGAGGTTGATTTATCTCAATTGCTGGTACTCCTAGTGCAGTAGAAAGAAGGTTCAGCACTTCACTTTTGAGCCAGTGACTCCAAAGGGGAGTCTAAAATCTCAAATCAGTAATGGAAAGACATCTGACAAGGTCTATGAGGAATAAGTCGGTAATTTTATCTTTACTTTAGGATGCTATAGTTCATATTTCATCAGGAAAATGTACAATGATGCCTCAGTAAAAAAATACAGCATTCTCTTGTCTGCAGTCAGGGATGGTGACTTATTGCAAACTAAGAACCTTATTCCAGATACTTCAAGCCAGTAAAAAGCTTTCCAGAGTCACTGGAGTAGAATGGCTATAGAACTCACTTTTGAGTAACTTTACTTCAAAGACAAGCTCAAGATTTTAAGATGCTTCTTGCTTTCAATCGATGGTAAAGTCCTTACATTTAAAATAACCCAAATTAAAAACAATCTGCTAAGACAGGAAACAAGAAAAATAACTTTTGAAACAGTTGGAAAAAATTAGTTTTGACTCAAAAGTTTTTTGACTTTGGTCTGTGGACCTAGGAACCACTTATTGCTGGCTGAGCTGGAGTTGTCCTGTTCCTGGGCCAGGTGTCTCATCAAGCTATCCGAGTCTCCAGTGGCAGGGGAGGAAGGAAGGTTTCCAACATACACTCTTTTAAATAAATATATTTCCATAGGACATTATGCTTTATACAAATCAACTACTGCCTACCAGAAAACCTTTCCACTGTAAAATATCCAGCCAACCTTTTTTTGAGATGGCAGGTGTTGTCTGGAAAAAACCAGAACAATATCTCTAGAGTATGTTTGAGATCTTCATTTAGGTGATAGTATTCTGGAGTTCTGCCTGCTCAAGTCTTTGGGAAGAATCAATGCAAGAGTATTCCCAGATGAATATTAACAGTTCAGCACAGGACATAAAATTCAGTCTCTTTGATAAGAACATTACTGTATTTGGGTGATAATGTTCTTCGTATGGCTAAATGATGGACAGTGTAGACACAATTTTACACTAGTGCAAAGGACATTGTATCTGTCCATCTTCTGAAAAGTGGCTGCAGATGTGCCTGTGACTGGATGTCAGCGAGGTTAATCAGCTGAACCACTGACATCTGTTTATAGGAAAACTACAACTAGGGCATGGAAAACCAGCTGGAGTATAAAATATAAAGTGCTTGCAAAGGGTCGTAATTCATCATCAAATCAGAAGCAAACAAAGGCATTAATACAGATTTGAACATGCAAAGAAAGAATAAAAAGAAGCAGACGTGGCTTGGTGCATGCTAGAGGCATGGAGCAGCTCAGTGCAAATGTGCACATTCCTCGCTTTTAGCTTTTCATCTTGCATCTCCTTTTTCCCTTAATGGAGGCATTTAAAACTAGAGGGATACATTGTGCTATTGGAAGAATTATCCATTTAATTTCTTCTATTTCTTTATTTTTAATGTAAATAAATCAGATCCCCTTGTCAGCCTCTTCTATGACAAGTGTGCTTAAAATTAAGTGATGAAGCCACCAAACAGTGTCTGTCCAGAGATGTATTAGAAAGCATTCACAAAACTGAAAAACTTGGCCTTTTTCTGCTGAATATAGGATCACTGCAGGATCTGTGCAAAAATGGCACAAGTGGTTGATGTCTCACCATATGTAGCAGAACGATTTTTATGCTGAGTTGATATGGCAAAGTTCTAGAAATGTTGTTCTTCTTTATAGATACTACCCAAACCAAAATGCATCCTGTTAAGTTTTCTGTGCATACTGTGGAGACCTTTATATGTATGTATGAGAAAAATTCCTCCCCTGTAATCCCAGCTCAAGTGTCCAGACCCCTGAGGCCTTTGCACTTTGGATGCAATGAAAGCCCTTTGCAAGCACCCACATAGAAGTGGGACTCTGGTCTTACCTTTCTTGCCAATTGCCTATGAAACTGATACAAAGTTCTTAAAGAGAGGATTTGAGACTGCAAGTTTGCAACCTGAAACTATACTTGTCAATAATTGCACCATAAAGGTTCTGTTTTCAAAGACAGGCTGATTAAACAAGTGACACAGAGTGACAGGTCCTCAGCATATCTGACATCAGACCTCTTGCAAAGTACCAGTGCCTTCATGTTTAGCCTCAGGCATCGAGCTTAAAAGTTTGGGACCAGAGGCACACACCATAGATAAAAGTATTTCTGCCTGAGTCCAGGAGTGCATCATCCAAGACCTGGCACCCTGGCCATATTAGTCCCTCAAACATACCGATGTTAAATATCCTTACCCAACCTAGAAGAAAGCTGTGAAGCTTTGTGTGCTAAAAATTTAACAAGGTTATCTTAAATCCCTTCAGAGGCTATAAAGAAATTGAGAGAAATATTTTTGAACAGTCACAATTTCAGTCTTAGTTCTTTGAAAAAATAACCAGGCAGTTGTTAGTAAAGAATTGAATCACATAAGGCAATTTCTTCTGCATTTGTAATCTCTCGGTGAGTAAAAATCAGGGGTTTTTTTGCAAGACAGATGGATAGGAAGACAGATGGATATGAAGTCTCTGTGTGCTTCACATAGTTATGCTCTTATAAATATCTTCATATACAAATATCCAATAGCATAAAAGAAATGGTAAAATTATTGTCACTGATGGAGAATTTAATACAGACCAGTATGTATACAAATGCACACTTGTGCACATATGTATACACACAACAGAATAGATAATATGCATGAATACAAGACAAAATTTCAGATTAGATTTTTTCAGGTAGTAACTTATACTGTTAATCAGAAATCCTTTGGCAAAGAATTACTAGACCAGAGAAGCTGTGAATGCCTGCTCCCTGGCAGCTTTTGAGGTCAGGCTGGATGGGACTTTGAGCAACCTGGTCTAGTAAAAGACCCCATGGTAGGGTGTTGGAACTTGATGATCTTTAAGATCCCTTTCAACCCAAGGTGTTTTATGATGCTGTGAGCCCTACGTTAATAAACGCTTGATGAAGAAATAATGTATTCTTCTCAGCAGCAGGATATGTACATTTATTAAATTATGAGCTTCTTCAGAAGTTAATTTGAGATGCAGGTTACTAAAAGCTGATTTTGTTGCAAAAGCTAATAATTCTCATAATTTAATGGGCAATTAAAACACATTAATTTACATTTTGAAGGCACGGAAATTTTTTTTTTCCTTCTGAATAATGTTTGTAAATATGGTTTTTAAAATAAATTTCCTAAATGAAGCAACCAAATGAATATTGAAAGGAGTGCATACTAACTATTAAATTACTGCAACAAGTAATTGAAACAGCTGTAATTGTGTAAAGACTTATGTTTATGATTGAAGTTAACTTTTATTTTTAAGCCTATTTTAAGATCAAAGATTACAAGGTAAAAATGTGAAAGTTATTGAAATGTACACATTTGAATTGCGCCTGAACTTTCATGCTTGTGAAATAATAATTAGGAGCTTTGATTCATATTGACAGAAACATTTGAGAGGGAGATGAAACTTTGAGATTAGTTGATCCATTGTCTCTGACTTAAGTCAGCTGCAAAATGCCATGGCCTAGAGAAGCCAGGCTGTTTAATCTGTTTCAGTAAAGGATGACCCTTTCGGATATGGCATGAAGGCTGTTGGTACATTGCCTGAAGCAGGTGCTCAGGGAGCATTTCAGCACATCAGTTCCTTCAGCCTGCACCCTTCACTGGTGCTGCTTCTGTCCAGAGGCTCTTGTAGGGTGGGACTAGCAGCTTCTCAAAACCAAAACAGTCAGATTGCAGAGCCTGACTGCTGGGTATCCCAGGACACAGAACTGCAGGTGATTTGGGGCAGTCACCTCATCATTGCCTTCTACTTAACTGTAGCCTCTACAAGGGCTTCCAGAGCTAGCTCAGGGGCTTGCTGCTTTCCTTGAGGGTGTGCTTCAGTGGTCACCTACATATTCATGCTTCACCTGAATTCCCAGTGCTTAATCACAGATCCCCAGGTTCATTCATTGCCTTTCCATACTTGGAGGGTCCTCTAGTATTCTGTCACTGTGAAAGCAGTGTTCCAGTTTAATCAAATTACAAATCAATTTTCCAATAAGTTTAGGAGCATCAACCTGAAGAAGAGAAAAGGTCTGTCTGTGGTGAAGCAGGATTAGAGTAGCCCTAAGCTTCACTGCAATTTGTAATCTCTAATATAAATTCTAGAGGCTTTCATCACGCACTGAGCCAAACAAGAAAATCTTGTGATTTAAAAATTGACTGTCCCCTTACTGTCACACAAATAGATGGATATAATCCTATTACAGTACTACTCCTATATGGTTCTAGTGTTGTTCTCTGGACTCCTCAATCACAGAATTAGGTTTGTCTCTTTAACAGCAAATTAGGTATTATTGTGTACAAGTTCTTTCCCTTATCTCTAAAGGAAAAAGGAAACAGAAAAGAGATTTTTCTTATTTTTGTGTTTATCAACACTTGTTATCATTCAAACATAATTTAGGGACATCCATTGCTTTATGACTGTAACTGGTACAGCACTTTATGAGCAAAACCCTTCAGAGCTGTCATTAGCTAAAGAATCCTTTAGTCAGAACTCTGAACTCTGCTTTGATATAAAGAGTCTGGCCCCGTTGCAGAAAATTTGTCTGCTCATACCATTTCTGTTACTCTTTTAGCAAAACACTGAAGGTCAAAAGCAGCATGAAATAGAAAGCATTTTGTAAAAACTATGGCTGCTTTAATAATAAATTGCTAGTTGTGACCTGCTCTGGTATGAGGCTGTGAAGCCCTGAAATACCAGTTCTGAAAGAAGAACCATCCCAACATTGTCCTTTTGAAGTCTAATCTAAAATATCACAAATCAGCACTTCTCTGACCTGAATTTCCATTTTCAGCAGCAGAAAGTTTCAGAAGCAGGAGGTTTCAGAACACTGCTATTTGAGATAACAAACATACCACAGCGTGAAAAGAAGTTGATTGATTGCTTTTAATAATATTTGATTAATTTTCAGTTACAAGATATGATATGGCACACCAATGCACATATTTTTTGACATTGAAGAGATGAAATATGGGGGAATAGAGGGATTATTATGTCTTCTGAACATGTAAAGCTGGCTTTAATCTTCAGTGGAGTAATCTAATGGGAAAGAGCAGCTAGTTTTCTTTTAAAGCAGCTATGCAAAGCAACAGGTAGGATGCAGAATGTACAGAATAAACAAAAAAAATCTTTACAATTCTTAAAGTTCTGCTGGAAAAAGTATTTAATAAGAAGTCCTCTTTAAATCTATATTCTGGAGACTTCTTTTGATGGGACATATATTCACAAGTCTCAGCTAACACTGATGTTTTAGTCTCTTGTATGCAGATATCTGTAACTTTATTTCTTCAAGAAAGCAGTTAGTAGTTTGGGGAACTCTCTGGACAGAAAGGAGGAGAAGAGAAGAGAAGAGAAGAGAAGAGAAGAGAAGAGAAGAGAAGAGAAGAGAAGAGAAGAGTCTTACTACCTGATTTTCCTCAGTCAAAATTACAAGCAAAATGGAAGGAAGCCAAATAGGGTACAGAAAAAATCTGCAACTTTTTCCTGCTGTCTTTACAGTCTACATATTTTAATTGCTTTACTATAATTATCATGAAGAGTCCTTATTACTGGATTACAACTGCCATGTCTTGCATCCTTCTCTAGTCCAGCAATGTATTATTTTTGGAAAAAAAAACCAAAAACAAAACCAAAAAAGCACAACTGGATCTAATTTTGTTTTACATTCTCCTCAGGATGAGAGATGCAAATCTGAGTCTGGTTGGAAGGGGATTTTTCCTTCATGAGTGCTTAAAAATTACAGGGTATCTTTTCATGTAAAGCCAGGACAACCTTTTTTTAGAATTTTCAAGGGAATGGAAACCCCAGACTTTAGACCATCTTTAGAGGAATCAATCTCGCCTTAGACTTCAGTCTGCTCTCACTTTGAAAGACTGAGCTTGCCTAATGTGGTAAGCTGGCTTGGGAATGGTGATTCAGAAACCCAGTTTAGGCACTTGGATTCAGTGAATGCAGAGTGAGTCCAGAGTCTGTGAGGGAGAGGACATGGGCATCTTCTGCAGTTCTCATTGCTGTGGATGAAGATAGAGGAACTCATGGCCCAAGGCTGCTCTCTAGACTGAGGGGTGTGGGGGGAGGGAAAGCAAAGTCACCATTTGGGAATAAGCAGGTGACTGTTTCCTGTCTGTTCAACCTGTAATGACAGCCACTGAAGAGGAACAGACATTAGTGAGTGTCTGGAGAATACCTGGGCCCACGGCAAATCCTTCCCTGCTCTGCCTCTGCCCCAGGACATCTCCCTTCCAGCCCCTGGGCTATTTCTCAGCCTTTCAAAACACAACTGACAAATACTTCTGCAAAGTCTAAATCAATTCTGGTTTCCATAGACAATAAAAAAAAAAAAAAAAAAAAAAAAAAAAAAAAAAAAAAAAAAAAAAAGAAAAATAAAAGAAAAAAGAAAGACAAATACTGTTGTGATGTTGTCTGTCTAGAAGCCTAGTTCTGGAGCTGGTGATACATATTTTCCCTTTGGAAGAGGAAAGGGCCTGTCTAGAATTCCACTTTCTGCTATGCTTTTTTCTTTCATTCTCTGTTTCATGCAATTGCATTAGTAGTCTCTGGGGCAAGGCCATGAAAAAAGGGTACTCTTCTGACATTGATTTTTAAGAAAGAATTTGTTTTGTTCATCTTAATTCCTACAAGATGTCACTACAGGGCAGAGTCAAGGTTTTTTGCTAACTCCAATTAAATATCCTCGTACTTGGCTAAAACCCATCTTTCTGTTCTTTTAAAATGTACAAGGAAATCCTAAACCCAATACAAGAAGCAAATCATTGTCTACATGGATAGTCAAGTTCCTATACTGGCTGATGATTTATTCACTATATCAGAGTTATTAAAAATTGAAAGGCTTTGATATTGCTTTTAGCTGGTAGAAATTATACATCAGCTATTTCAGATCCTCAGCCATGTTACAAAATTGGTCTACCATAAGGCCCAGAATTAAATTAAAATGAGGTGTAAATAGTAGCCTAGTGAAAGTTACCAGGTGACCTTCTGAAATATTCAATACAGCTTGACTTAAAGTTTATTGCTTTAAACCTGAAACTTGTGTAATTTCACCCAGGCAGCATAGTCTTGAGATAAAACCCTGATGACTTAGAAAAAGTAGCTTGATTTTGCACATAAATTTTGAGTGTGTCAGTTGCTTTTCCCACAAGGGGCTGTATGAAGCTTCTTGCTTCCTCTTGGTCTGCCTAAGTTAGGTGGCCTGAGGTTTACTTTTGATCTGAGTGTTTCTAATACCTCTAGTGTAAAGAATGGCTGGAAACACCACATTTCTCCTTTAAATAGATCAGATTTTCATTAATTTTAAGGCGAGATTTCTCTGATTCCCCATCTTTGCTTAGTTTTTCTTACTGATTTTTTGTCCCCTGCCTTTCAGTGAACCCAAAACTCTCTTGCAGCTTCAAGATGCCCTATGGTTCTGGGTACTCCTATGGAAGGAGAGCTGTAGTGAAACCTTCTCCAGCAACCTTTGGCATTCTTTTTATTACAGTCATGTGCATGAAGTTCTTTCATAAACAAAGCCCTTATATTGAAAACAAAAATACAATGAAAATTATTTGTACCTTCTTTGCAAGACTTTTATGTGGCCAGAGTGGTGTAAAGATTCTATCAGGTAACTAAAGTTTAGGTATCTATAAAATATGGATATCTATACAAAAGTATACATACACATAAACAGAATTTTCTGGGGTTTCAAGATATTTTTGTTAGCCCTCACTCTAACATCTCCTTCCCTTTTCCCATGCTGCTGCCTGATTTCTGTCAGCACAGCTGCCAGGGCTGGCAGAAAGATCTGGCTGAAAAAGAGGGATTTTTCTTCCCTGGTTGGGATCTGACTGCCTGGGGACAGAAGAGCCCTAGAGCAGCCTGTGTGATGAGCAGAGAGCAGCTGGTCAGAAATGCTGACTGTGGGGGAACATCTGAAACCAGAAGTTGAGCCTTAATCACTGTTTCAGGATGATGTTTCTTTCCTGTGATTTATAGCCCGGAAAGGATCTGCTGATCTAAACAAAGACTGGCATATATTTAGCGTTTTTTTGATCACAGTTTTGCTATTGGAATCTATTTTATGTACCTGAATACTTTTTAAAATTTTTTTATTAATTCTCTTTAATTAAAGATCTTTTATTTAGCTTTAAGGAAGTGTTTAAAGATAGCACAGAGACGAACAAATAACAAAGAAAGAATGAATGGTTAAAGGCTTTTAGTTACTAAATATTTTTGTAACGAAAAATATGATTTCCCTGAAAAAAGAGGTCATGTTTCCATTTTGGTAAATAAGTGCCTGAAAATAAAAGCCAGGTGGTGTACTGGGAAAGATATACTGAATTTTCCTTTTTCCATTATGATTGAAACCAAAATATATCTATTGGTAAGCCAAGCATGAAAAATTGTTATTTTTATGAGCAAGTGAGGTCACTTATATGGGAAGACACAGAAATCACCAACTGGATCCATCTGGTGGACTCACTGTCCACTGTCCTCAAAGAATGATAAAGATGTTAAACATATATGCCCTGTTGAATTAATATGAATAACCTGTTTGATCCTGATACACAGATAAAATATATTAATATTCTATTAGATTTGCTAAGAAGATCAGAAACAGGGTTTGCCTACTGGAATGAAACATCTTTCATACGCAACTATAATTTGAAATCAAACATTAATAAAGCTGAAGTTTTCAGCAATTTTGAAAATGGGGGCCATATTTTCATAAAGACATCTCATCTCTAATCTCATGTTCACTGCCATATTCAATCCATCATAAAAAGGACTAGTTGCTCATAGTGGTGAATATGAGGATCCACAAAGCCCCCTGTTCCCTTGGGATTGATCTGAACTCTCCTCTTTTACATATTCACACTGGTTTGAGAGCAGTTTCAGCCAGACTGCAGAACTGCTAAAGTCAATGGACTGTCTTCATTGCCAGGATTTCCCCCCTCTGTTATTAATAATAACAGTAGCCACATAAGTTTTCATGAATGTGGAGGACTCTCTGTCACAGCAGCTTTCAGAGCACACAGATGCAGCTGCCATGAGCCCTTGCTGGGGCCAGGTCATCCTTGTACAAGCTCAGGAATGGGCTGCTGCCTGCACAAATCCATCACTGCGAAGAGGCCCAGGAGCCTGCAGACAGCCCAGCTCTGTCCCCTGCTGCTGAGACAGTCCTTATCTCCAGTCGTGCCCTTGACCACTGCATCTTCTTCTTCCTCAGCTTGGCAAGGCCTGGCATGCCTGGCTCCACTGCTTTATCCCTGGTGTTCCCTGCACCGGGCTCTGAACCTTCTGCCTGGCCATGCTCTGCCTTGTCCCCACAGACTCCACTAGGCTGTTCTGTGCTCCCTGTTTCTGGTGGCCCTAAACTCATATGTCCTTCTCATACTCCTGGTGTACAGGACAAATGATAGTTATCAGTGTCCTAATCATAACATGGAATGATTCCTATATTCAGTAAAATACATTTTTCCAACTCTGGCCTGGTTCCTAAGTGAAGCTACTGAAGCTAAAAGCAAGCTAAAATTTAGGAGAATGAAAAAGGGCACCAGGCAATCAGAGCAGTCTGTTACTGGCTCATTACTTGCTCAGACCACCCTAAGACAGAGATGCTGCAGCTACAGCAGAGTTCCCACATGTGGAAGCTGCGTGTTCTTTGCCAATCTTTAAAGATCTTAATACAAATCTTCATATCTGCCCTCCCTTGGGTCTGTCTTGCAGAGCAAGCACTACTGACTACTTTGTACCCACACGGGAGGTATCTCCAACAGGTACCAATCTTTTATCAATTACCTCACCGGAAGGTTTTCACATGAGTACTGCAGTGTGAAATACCATTGCCTCTGTAATTGTGCACTAAGGAGAAACTACTGCTCATCTGCCCTTTTCTGAAGCCAGCAGAAGAGCAGTGCTCATTTCAGTGGAATTATGTCAGCTGACCCTGCTAAAACCTGGTGGTGTGGTTATTTTATGTGACCAGAATAAGCTGAATGTGTAACTGTGGTATTAGAAAGATGTGAAGATGCATACTAACAGTTTAAAGTTTGGAGAAGATGGTCCCTGAGGATCCTTCAAAGCTGGTATTCTATGGTATTTTATAATAGTGGTAAATTTATCATTGTTCATATTCCCATATTAACTATAAGGAAATTAATAACTTTTGTGTTTTGTATGCGAAAGGTCTTCTGTGTTAAGGATGATTTATTTTTTCTCTTTAATGCTCCTGGGATTCCTGAACAGCTGTCAGCTGTACCTGAGCAGAAGAACATGTCTATTAACACATTGCCAAGCAGAAATTGCGTTATACACTGCTGCATCTGTTAATTGCATTAGTCAGTATTTACAATTCAAATAATATAAGCATTCAAAATGGTGTTGTTAATATGTGGTAAAATTTCATTTCTTCATTTATCATTTCAAAATATGAATTTGGTATTGGTTTGGTTCAATGACTATAATGTTACCTAAATGGAAAGCACCTAAAATTCCAATTTAGTTTTATGATTTATTAAAGAAAATAATACCAGTAAAATAAGATTACTCTTAAGCAGTTCTTACAGAACCTATGGAATATAGTCGTGGATTAGAGTACTATTTGAATAAACAGCTGCTTGTGGCCCAGGTTTACCCTTGTGATCTGTCATTTCTGTTTCAATGAGGCTGGCTATCACAATGGACTGAAAGTTGGTGAAGCTGTAACATATATTATACAACAACATAATTTATGCTGTTATGTAATCAGTACAGATGCCTGTATATCCATGACATATACAGTGATGCCACATGACTACTTTATACTTTTTCTTCTCAAACCACATGAATAGACAACTATTTCTCTAGACTTTGTCCTCAACCTTCATCATCGATGAAGGAAGAGAAAAAAACACTGTCCTTCAGTGGACTGGTTGGTGCTTGAAGCTTCAAACTTTGGCTAAGGTTGAAGAATGCAATCTTGAAAGTGGCCATATTTCTAAAAGATCATGGACAATACATAGAGACATCCTGCTTGCATCCTGCAACTCCATGTGTTTCCTCTAGTGGCTGAATTCTCTGGATAATAAGAAATCAAAAGTCTGTCTTTGGAGGTGACCAGACTCTGGTTAGTCTTTGTTCTGTGAAACTTAATTGCTTTCTTATTAATAAAACAAGTTATGCTATATGAGGAGAAAAGGATCAATTAAATATTTTTAATTAAACTCTTGAGTTCAAAGATTCTATGCTACTATTAAGATAATTTGAAGCTTCATACAATCATAGAACAGTCCAGCAAGGACTATCTGGTCCAACATTTTGTGGGAAAGGAAGCCTCGATGAGATTACCTAGCATCGTGTCCAACTGCAATTTGAAATTGCATCCAAACAACATTTCCATCCAGTTCAGTTTTTAAAACCACAGAAGAAGGTTAGTTCTCACTGTTCTCACAACCTTCTATTAATTTAAATGGAGTCAGGATTACCACCTGAGAACCAGCACTCCATCAAGGGGTGTTTAGCAAATGGCAATAACTTCTTTGGGAGGTGGTGGAATCACCATCTCTAAGTGTTCAAGAGGCATCTGGATGTAGCCCTTGGGACTGATTAAGGGGTGATTATGGTGTGCTGAGTTGCTGGTGGGACTGGATGATTTTAAAGCTCTCTTCCAATCTTGATGATTTTGTGATTCTTTTCATTCAACTTTACCATTGGAGGTTCAAATTAATCATGTTTTCATTGAGGAATGTATATCCCAGCTGACAATCTTCTGATTGTCATTGCACACTAATGTCACTGTGATTTCAGAACAGCTCAAACTATAGAAATGACTTAGACTTACTCTTGAAAATTCCCTGTGGACAGCAAACTAACAATTTATCACTTTGGTGGTTATCTTCCTGTACACTTGAATAAGAAATTTGTGCTGCCAATTAGTCAGTTTAATAATGTTTGTCAAGATCTACTTATGAGCAATTGTGCAATAAAACCTCTTAATTATGTTTTATAAAGTTTCAGTGTGAGAATTGGATGAAAATCCTTTTGTTATAATTCAGACTTGAGAGAGAGAGGAGCAGGATCACAGCCTGACCTGTGTACATTGCAGATAAAGCTGTGCCACCAGGGAAGTACTCAAAAGGACTGTAAGTAACAAAAGAGAAGACAGGCTTAGCCCAGAGAGTGGTTAAAATAAGGCACTCCCTCCTAAACAAAAGAAGAGAAAAAATTTTAGGAAGCCAAACCTCTCTGACTCTGAGCCTCATTAGTGGTTGTAGACATCAAAGATGCTCCACACCTAACTAAATCTGCACAGCTACAGGTGATGGGAGTTTTAACCAGTGCACCAATGGGAATTAGACCACATACTGTGTGATGTTTAATTAAACTTAATATTTCATTTTGTTGTGTAAAATGCTATGTCAGGTTTCTTCAGGTTTTTTTTTTTTTTTTTTTTTTTTTTTAAGTAACACTGAAAATGTTAAACTGTGTGAAAATATCTGTAATGAGGTATCCAGAGGTGCTGTAGATTAAGGGCATTTTCCTCACATATTGTTAAACAGGAGAAATAGCACTTTTACCCAGGATTCATCTAGTGGTTCTTGAGAGCCACTGTAGAACATCAGAAATTGGTGAGGCAGAGGTGGAAAGATCTTGCTGTTTCTTTCTCTACTGTGTAGGAACTGCAAGCAGATACTAAAAGCTATTTTAGAAGCTGTAGAGACCTGAAGGAGGATTGACTGCCTTCCTATAATAGTTTCACTACTCTCCGCTTCCAATTGTTGATGTCACTACAGATGAATTAAGGGAATTTAATTTCTTGCAGGAATACACAGAGCTTTCTAAGGATTGGAGATTTATTTGGTTTCAGAAACTGCATCATTTTCAGATTATGCTATCCCTTTACACAGCCTGTGAGAGCAATTTGGAAGATTCTGGAATGAGGAGAAATATAATGAAAAAAGTTATCTGAAAAACCTACTGTTTAAGTTACTAAATTGGATCACCTGTGTGAGTACTGTTGCTTTGGTTCCCCAAATTTGGACTTGACATTTCTTTCTCTCCAAATAAATTTCATGGGAAGACTTACAATTTTACAGCCTAAATTTTATCCAAGTGCTTTCAGAAAGGCTTAATGAAGGACAAGCAGTGGTATATGGACATAAATGGAATTTAATCCATTTTAACATGTCTCTCAATGTATACAATGGACAAAATATTTCCAGCAATCCAAAATTTCTATTATAAATTTCCAGTAACAGTGGAAGAAACATAGTGACCACAAAATTTTTCTGTGGTGAAGAGAAGGGGTAGTGGATGCTCACTTCCAGGTGGTCCTGAACTGAACACTTTGGATCTGTTTTCACCCCTAGAAACAGCTGGCAGAAATTGAACCTTACCCTTATATTTCCCTTTAATTGGGAAATTAAATTCTCTCTAGAAACTCCAGGTGAGGCAAGAGACTCACTGTGCTGAGAAAAGTCTAATGTAAATATTATACAGACAGTTGAGAAAGCATATTTAAATGTTTTCTGAAAGCTACTTCACTTTCAGTATCTACTTGATTTTTTTTTTTTTTTTAATAAAAATATCTAAATGAACTTTTGAGAGGGTAAGGCCAATGTTACTAATGCTGTTTCTGTGTTCCAGTTTCAGGTAGGAAAAGCTGCTCTGTGAGCTGCAAAGTGAATGTTTAGATCTACTGACTACCTCATGTGTGGTTTGCTCTCTGCAGGACTTAATCTGTAGGAGACAGTAGAATGACCATTAGGGTAACCAGTATGATGTCTGGACACTTGGGTGGAACTCCATTCTTTCCCTAAAACAACTGGTACCTGTAAAAGAGTTGTAGCCTAATCTATAAGTCACAAGGTAGGAAAGAATAGGTCTTTGTTATCACCATCATCAAAGTGCTTCTAAGAGGCAACCACACTCACCTGTTCCTTAGGGTGCCAGGTATAAAACAGACTCCATCCTGCTAAAGAGACAGGCCTGGAAGCAAGGGGTTCCACCACCAGGGAGAGGAGAGACCCCAGCCCTGGGCAGGCTGTAGCTGGTGCTGATCAAACCCCCCAGGCTGAAAGAAACTCTCAGCAAACCATCTTGTGAGAACACAGACCATCAGAAAAATGCAGTTCGTCATTGCTTGCCTCTTCTTGGCAAGGGTTCTCTTCTTGGTGGGTTTTGATCAAAAATTGAGTGAAACTCTGCTTTTGGTACTCCCCACATATATTTTAAATCTAGTAAATCTATTTTTGTGGCAACTGGAAACAGCAAAAAATAATTTTTAGAGCTATGGGATATAAAAGTATGTGAGTCATATTTCTACCAAAATTGCACAGTCCTGTGAATAACTATTACCAAGTCTATTATAAGCTAGATGATAAACTATTACAAAATCTAGATGGAATAAGTGTCTCCTGAGAATGAAATTTAATTAAGTACTTGAAGACAATTTGAATTAGTGGAGCTAAAAATGAAATTAAAACTAATTATGAAATACTCACATAGAGTTTTGGATAAATGGAAAAGAGAAAATTTAATTGACAAAAAGTAAATCAAGGGTATGTTCTGGGAACAAAAATTGTTAAATAAAAACCAAAGACAATTAGAATCTTGCGAGGTAGTAGAGAATTAACATAACATCGACAATGTCATAATTACTGTGAAAACTCTAAGTGCCTGTAAAATGTTTCAGTAATTGAAATATCCAAGTTTTTTTGAAACTGAAGATATGCTGAGATTGCTTCAGCCAGGTTCTTTAAAGGAATATTGACCCTAATGCTATTTTTCCACAGCATTTTTTGAGTTCTGACTTGCAATACCTTAAAGAAAGGCGTTTTCAGAATGTTTTAGAGAGCTCTGAACCTGCACCATTTCAAAGTTATACACCTCAGAAGTGTGCCAAAGCAGTTGTCACTCCTCACAGCATTGATCTTCCATAAGAATTTTGTGTTTATCTGTCTGCTCAATGTGGAAATATTTTAAAATTCATTCTGGGAACAATAGTGCTTCTCTCTTCAGCTATGCCAAAGCAAAGCGAGTCTGGGCTGCAATCCCAGATAGTCAAGACATTTTAATGTAAAATGTACTGCAGGGCAATGCATCTCTGAGGGCTAACTTGAGAGGAAGAGTAGATTTCTTAGGATTTAGATGAAATTTTACACCTAAAGTAGTACGAGCAAGGGAGGTCTAGTCAGAAAAATCAAACCCACCATTCAGACCATCTTGACATAAACACCAAATGCTTGGCTGTCCAAAAGTTCTCTAGATTAAATCACAGTAATAACTTGTGATTTGATTGTCTAAATATGGTGACTCATCATTGAGGTGTCCCCCAGTGTCCCGTCTAACCTCCTGCAGTATTTGCTGCAAGAGTTCTTGAGTCTCATATAAGTGCTCCTGTCATGTCTGCCAGTCCTGTACAGATATCCTATAGACACCTTGGATACACAAGAGCATCTCAAATGGCATGAGATCCTTCTTAGCAGGCAAATAATTCAACACCTACAAGCCTGCTGACACAGCAACATTTTCAAACCTAACACCAGGTGTGTGATGTGTGTTTTTTGGCATCTTAATTTATTGACAAATCCCATACATTGACTGGTGTAGCTCAGTGTAGGTGATGTGTAGGTGGCCATTATCATCTGAGGACCCACTGGGTACCCATGATGTTAATGAAAAGCTGCAGATATGACACAAGCTCTCTGAGAGGCTGCCACGTTTCCAGGTGACAGCCAGCAGAGAATGGTCTCAAGAGCCCAGGTGCATCAGTGAGTCCTAGTGGTCTTGACTAGCCTCACCTGAGACCTCCACCCTCACCCATGGGACCAGAAGCATTATCAAATGCAGATGTGAGGCTCATTCTGTGCCTCAGCTAAACTGAAGGAGTGCTTTTTTCCAGCCCTGCCTGACCTTGCAGCTGAGTCCTGCCCTTGAGAGGTACACTGGATGCTGTGTCTGCTCTCTGCAATTACATCAGATCCTTTTAGCAGGAGGTCACAAATGGCCTAAAAAGCTTTCTCAGGGGAAGGAAAATTAGAAATCTAAGGAGAATGTTTCCGTGATAGTTGCTGTAAGAGTGCCTTCTCCCCATCTCTTGGAGTTTTGTCTGTGTTCAAAGGCACCCTAGAGTCAGTGCAGCTCCATTATCAAAATGCAGACTTTCCAATACAATTCCATAATGAAAAATCTGTGTTGTGAGTTGTTCAAGAGTAGGTTGTATCCGGCTGTCTCTGGAGCACTGGGGAGTTTAAATGATAGCATTTTATCCAGGCCTTATGTTTGAAAATATCCTGTTTTCTATCTTCTCAGAAGGGAATACTAAGATGTGGTTAATTGAATTCAAAATCTTCTAAACACAGTCCATCATCCCTTTCGGTATAGCTCAGGAGGACATTGACACCCCAGTGCACTTCTGCACCACAGAAACATACCATCAGAAGGACACAGGAGACACTGAATGCTTCTGTTTGTTACAAGGGAGAGACAACTATGGGCTATATTACACCAATTTTTCTTTTCTTTTTTTTTTTTTTTTGCTTTAAGTAGTTCTGCAGCAGAGAAAAATGTGGAGGATTATTTACAAGGCAGGCTGTTGCAGCCCATTGACTCAGACCCTGTGCTATTGGCAGCTGAGAAAAGATGTGCAGCCAGCATTGAATCATCTGGTTGCTATTCTCTCCATTTGTATCCTGTCCAGCATGTTTTTGCAGCATGTCTTTCGTACAGCTGGCAGCATGACTTCCACTGGGTGCCCTTTCACAACCACGAAGGTTGTAGAGGAACAAGCCTTTGGGCTCCACAACTCAGAAATCTGTAGTAAAATCTACACTAAATAGCACTGCTTCTGTTCCTCAGAGCAAACCTGGCCTTGCTGCTGAGTGTCCTTGCCCATTTTCTGGGATTCAGTGGCCCACTCTGTGTTCTTTTAATATTAGGATGCAATTCCTAAGTGCTCCCTTCTGATGTCTCCTGGAAAAGACTCGAGGGGGCACCTGCTCCTTTTAGCCTGTCCATTTGGTTGTGCTTAGCTCCATTTTTCCATCTCAGCAAGGCAGTGCTTGGGGGTACATCCTGCCACATAAAGGAGCACAGGTTTGGGAGCTGGAACTGGGCATGGGTGAATAGGGACAAGAGTTTTTCATGGACACCTCCAGGGATGTTCATAATCACTGGGTGATTCAGAGTCTTTCCTCCACAGCTGGGCCAGTTGCCTGGTGCCATATGAGACCCTTTTATCCTGGGGCATTGGCTAGCAGTTAGCTGTGCCTGGCTGCCTCACCAGTACTGCCAAGGGCTTCCAGTTTGTGGGGATGCATCTGGAAAAATGACACGTCCTTCCACTCCAGCCTTCTTTTTCTACTTTTAAGCATTTTTCTCTATAGTAGAGAGAGTCCTGTCTGTCCTTTTATAAATTTAATTTCCTTTTTATTTCTGCTGTATAAGAATGGCAGAATAAATGACCACAAGGCACCAACCTGTTTTGATTCAGTATCAGTCAAAATGCTTCCCACTGGTGGTGCTGGTGTCTGTTAGAGTATGTGCTAAAGGCTCACCCCTTCCCATGCAGAGGGGCATGGGGGAAGAGGGCAGTGGGGGAGTCCCAGTGTCCCAGCCAGAGACGAGAGAGCCAGCCCCAGCCCCCCAGTGCTGTCCCAGGAGCATCAACCCCACAAGTCGGGTGAGACCCAGCACTGTGAGTCCCCAGAGATGTGGCTCTCTGGGGCCCTGCACAGACTGTGTGGGGGATTCCCTGTCCTGGAGGATGGAACTCATTATGGGATGCTGGGAGGAACAATCTGAGGTTGTGCAAGAGGATATAAGGGGCCAGCTGCCTTTGAACAATTTGCTGGTCAGTACATTTGTCTGGCCATGCCCTTAGCCCAGCCAGCATGGTCTGTCCTGTCACCTCATTAAACTCCAGTACTCACTCCTTTCCTGGGTGTGTGCTCTCTGTCTGTGTGTGTCTGGGCTTTGAGTGCAGCACACTGGAGTTCAGACCATGGGCCAGAGGCACTTGTGTGTCTGTGGTGCTGCAGCTGGGGGGATGAGAGTGTGGGTGCATGTCAGCACGTGGCTGACTGCAAACACCAAGCCGCTGAGCTACATGGTGCATTCCCTTTTGCCCATAACAAGGCTTGGAGTGTGAAACAGTGATGAACAAATGAATCGGGGGAAATGCAGTGACTGCATTAGGTTCCTTGAGTTCGGAAGAATTTCTGAGGTTCACTCACAGCAGGGAGCAGGGATAAGCCACTGGCAGAGAAGCTGAGCAGAGTGGTCAGTCAGGCTTTGTAAACAAAGCTTTCTCACTCATAACGTTTCTTTGTTGTTCTGATCCAGTTTAAGTCACCAAATCACAATTTTAAAAATAAATTTAAAATATGGACAGTGTAACAATTGACACCATCAAGGCAGTTCCTGAGTAGAGCAGGTGGTGTTTGTACCCCTTCATTTCTTGGGTGTGCTGCCAAGAAAGCTGCTTCAGATCTCCCTTCATGGAGAGATGGCCTCAGGAGGCCTGCCAGTGCACATGCTGAATCAATGTGCTGGTGCCCTCAGAACTTCTCCTGGGGACCTCCCTAAATCCCTTCTAAGTGGAAGCTGGTGATTTGAACCTGCAGATTCTCTTCCTGCAGATGCTGTCAGATCTATCAGGTCTCGCCTTCTTGAATTCCGCACTGAACACTCAGCTGCCTTCTCACCAGGTCCCAGCCTCCAGGTTCCAGCATGAGGCTCCTTGGGTATTGGTGGGGGGGAAGGTGGAGGAGACCCTGTGCAGAGGTAGAGTTTTGCTCTTCATAAAGGAGGAGCCTTGCAAGAGAGGACTTTCTTTAGGAACGGCCTGTGTCCTGCTCCTGTCCCTTCCCCTGGGCAAGCTTGCCGGCTGACCTCAGGCAGTGCCTGGGGTATCAGGCTGCCACCATCTGCGTCTCAGATCTAGAGGTGACCTGGGTAACCTGGGTGGGGCAAACATGATCCGTGACTGAACCTTTTTTGATTTTTCTTTGTTTGTAGTCCGTTTTCATGTGCATCAACCTTTCTGTTTAGAGCTCCAGAGAGTTTCATACCTATTTTCTGCCCGTATTTCCCAGAAGTCCTGAAGCCTGTGTTCTTGTGCTTGGCTAACAGCAGTGCGTGCTGTGTTAGGTGTGTGGGACACCTGACAAACTGAAATGTACCTGAAGACTGCAGCTGGCTCCCTCTTGCTTCATACTTCATTCTTGGTTTTTTTATGCAGTGGGAGTGCCCTGAAAGTGAAAACCACTCAACTCTCGATAAGGTGAATTAGAGGCTGCAGATAAAAAGGGAAATTAAAACTAGCCCTTTAAAATCTGAGTTTTAAGCTGAATGTTGATTTTGCAAACATCTGTACAATTGAGACAGCAGGTAGAGACATGGCCAGGTTAAAAGCTTCAGAGCTGCCTGGGATTTTTTCTTGATTTCTGTGTCTTTTACCTTCTTTGCCTAGCAAAATAATGCTATGATGCACATTAAGGTATAATTTACAAGACAATGGGTTGCATGCATTAAGGAAAGAAACTCAAAGCTGCAGCTGTTTATTTATCTCCAACATTAAGGTAAATAAGTGCACGTAATTCGGAATAGAAAGAACACATTGCATTCTTATGTGAATAGTTCAATACCTAATTCTGATTTCCTTAAATGCTTTTGATCTATTTGTGGAATTTTTTTTTTTGTTTGGATCTTTAATTAGTTCACAATGACCTCAAGATTTGTTAATTTTACTCTTACTTTTTAAAATTAAACTGTAAATAGAAGGATAAAGTGAATTAAAAATCTCCTTTTCATAATGTCTTTGAACATTTGCCTAATATTAATGATTCTGTGTTTTTTTGTAAGATACTACAAAGAAATGCACATTGTAAGAACTCAATAGCATCTATTTTAAGAAAAGAAAAATAAACAGCAATGCCCCTCAAAACACAAAGATTAACATACATCAGTGATACATTCAGATAAAAAACCATAAATTCTTTTTTCATAATTTAGGATATAGGAGTTTGTACCTCTTTTCCATGAACAGAAGCCATTATTTCAGTATACTCACCTTTGGGATTATTGTTTTCTCTCCTAAATGGTTTCATCAGCAAATTTGATTATGGCTCCCATCTGGCATTTCTTACATAATGCTATGCCTTTGCTTTAGTGAACTCATTAAAGTAATTATAAATCAAAGTAATTTCTGAAAATAAACCTGCATGCAACTACTATATTCCTAAAACTTTATTACTGTTTGTATCTATGGCACTGAAACTGTCAGGACTAAAGGTTCTTCACTGCTTGGTGTTTTTTTTTTTTTTTTTCTTCTGTTTGTTAAAACGCTCTTGCCACTTGTTATTTCAGGCTTGCTCTGATTGTTTAGGAAGGAAAAATAACAAGGTCTCCTAAATGGCACTGAAAATGCCCTACAATCCTTTTAAAAGCAAAAAAGGCTTTCAAAATCAAGTGAGTGATTGCTTTTGAATCCAGCTGTGAGATCTCCTAGAGCCAGAACTCAGAGAGCCCATGACAGACAAGATATCTATGTCAATAACGCAGAATTTCTTCAGTGGTTTTATCCAGTTCTATTTCTACAGTTTCATGAGCAGCTTCACCCTTCATCTCATCCCAGTTTCCAGTTGGTAGTTTATTATCTTAAATCTGAAAAATCTTAAATCACCCATGTTAGTTTTTCGAGATGAAGTGTCCTATAAAGGGATTGTGTGGTCTACTAGCTGTTGGATAGATGGCAAAGAGAAATCCAGAAAAATATTTCCCTCTGGAAAAAGACCAGGTTTTGTCTAATTTTTTCCAATCTGCCTTTCAAAGTGTGCCCTCACAATTTTCTCTATCCAATATTGCCATACTTTCAGATATGAGACACCATCCTATTCTCTTCACTCTTTTTCCATTGACTTCTCTTTATTTTTTTCCTTTTGCCTTTTTTGTTGTCTGTTTTCCTTTCTCCCATTCTAACTCCCCATATGTCTTTTGCTCTTTCCAGAGCAGTAGCTCATTATTCACACTTTAATCTTCCTTACATTCCTCTTCTATTTCCCTTATCCCTTTTCATTGTAGCCATCACTGTTTCCATGATCTTTTGCCTCATGTGCCAGATCTCCTAATTTTGGGACACTCCTAATACTGGTTTCTAATTCTTATCCAACACAATGAGTTGCTGCTCAGACCTTTCCCCTATAAATGTATTAGGGAACTTCATGACTCTCCTTGCCCTAGCCTGGCTGGCAATCTTACTTCTTTTAAGGTAAGTCTTCTGAGACAAAAGGAGCTAGAAAGCCAACAGATTTTTAATTTATGGATAAACTTTGCCTCTAAAATCTATGACATATGAATAAAACCTGAGACATATTATGCTAATGCTCCAAAGTCTACTTCAGAGACTTTTATTTGAGGCGACTTTTATTTTTGCTCTATGAATTCCTCAACTGCAGCTTTGTGCTGTGATTTCTGAGACCCATACCTCATGAAAAAACACATCAATAAGAAATTCCCTAGCCTCCTCATGATATTATTTTTCCTTTGTACCTCAGAATGCATACTAATGTCACAAAAAACTGAAACAGCAATTCCTCCACTTGTAGAAATACCTCCTTTCAAAAAATTCATCCCTCTGCCAAGTAAGCAACTAAGTCAAAGGCAAATACTGTTACCCCCCAACAACAATATATTAATCGATGCCATCTTAAATGCATATGGAATTTAATCATTGAAAGTTCAATCTTTTATAATGAGATTTGGGCATCAGAACCTGTGAAGCTGAGAATATACACAGACATAAGCCATTAATCACTCTGGAGATATCAAATTGAATATATATTGGACAAAAGGATGTTATCAACAAATTTACACCGATGAAAGCTTTTGCACATAAGTTATTTTCTTCTGAGACAGTGCTATCTCACTCATTTGGATGAGTAATTGTAAGCAGCTTCTCTGTGAAATGCTGTTATGGTTGATGTATTTCACAGACAGAAAGGAGTATTATATTTTAATATTTCTTCTTTGTGTGGTACATTCTCATTTCCCTGTAGCTCTCATTAGCATTTCTATCTATTGTGTTTAATTTAAAACTCTAATCTCTGAAGTCCTATTAAAAACAATCCATATCACAAGTATGTATTGACATAAAAAAGGGGGTTCTTGTTAGGTTATGCTGCTCATATTGCTAGAACAACTTTGGCTGACAGAAGGAGGCATTTCTTTGGCTAACTGTTGTCTCAGATCATATGGTCAGATGACCTTGTGGCAATATTTATCAGCTTTTAATAATCCACTGTTTTATGAATGGAGGAAGAAAACAGACAAACACAAAGTGATGAAAGCTATAATCAAAATGTTTTTATTTCAGTCAGCTCTTAATTTAGGAGTTTTTCAGAGCAACTAACTGCAATACTATGTTTAAAAGAACAACTTGTAATGCATATTTTCAATTGCTTCTTAATAAATTAAATTGAATATTTTTGAAGAAAGGTGAATTTGTTTCAGGAGGCTGAAGATCAGATCCATTCAGCATTTAGAGAAGTGAAATTTGCTTGAAACTTCCCAGTTCAGCAGAGATGCTCCACAAGTCTGTCTGCATTCTTATTTAAGAGTGGTCATGGAACTCCCTTTGAAGGCAAATTCTTCAACTATCCAGACTGTTTCAATCCTGCAAAATGTTGATGGGGTTAGGAGAGTTGGAAGCCCTGAGAAAGCTGCACAGAGAGTCACTGCTCCTCATTGTGCCCCCTTGAATTGTGTAAACCAAAACTCCAGGCTTGGCAGGGTTCTCATCACCTGTGGAGTTTGGTGCATGGGCTAACATGTCTCTTCATCAGTTACATCCTGGTAAACTTCCTAAAGCCTTTTTATTTCATCAAAGGACCATCTCTTTGGCAAGTGAGTTGTAAGCCAGAAAGATGGCTCTCCTGAATATAAAATGAATCTCACTAAAAGGCTTTAACAAGGGAGGACCACCTGCACAACTGTAGCTTCAGCCAGAAACTGCCTTCCTCTTAAATGACTAGTGGGCAGCCACTTGGGTGATAGACAGCATTGCTGCAACACTCACACTTTTCAAGACCTTTGATTTACAGAGACAGTTTACCCTGCCAAGGGCTTCTGCTCTGCCACTGCTACCCAAATGACAAAATCAATGTTGTCAGAAGACCAAATTTTACATAACAAACTCCCACACCTTAAGAATATTAGAGTGACCATTCTAGGTTAGACCTAAGGTCTCATCCCTCAGAGTTACCAAGTGGATGTTTCATGAAGAATATATTACATAACAAGGCAATTGTACATGCTGTTTTCTCTGTGTACTTCCCCAGCCTCTGTTTTGCAGTCTATGTTACATATATATGTATATATATATTTAGCATTGTTTAATGGTTTTCTCTTTGACTAATTTGTCGAGACTTCTCGAATCCATCCTGCTAGAAGAAGCTTAAATGGTATTGGCCAGTGACAGACCATGTCAGAAAACTAGAAATTAGATTTATATTAAGCTCTTTGGCCCCTTCCAATGTGTGGCTGGGCTGATTTACCCTCTATTTTTCCAGAAGGACTACTGCATCTTTTTTAACTAGGTCACAGCAGCATCCATGGTCAGTATGTAAGAACACTGGTACAGATTCAATCAATGTAGAATGAACACAGAAACTGGTAGAGAAGCACCAAATAGAAATATTATCTGGATACAGAATATCTCATGTTTTATGGGCCTTGGTGCCTTTATTTGTTCATTTCTGTGCTGGTACTGTTGCCCTATTCTCTGTCTGGACTCGGGTTGCTGTGAAGGTGAACAGTACAAGGACAACGTGGATCATGATTCCATGCAACCCACACTGCTTTTCTCCCATGTCAGGAGACAAAGCACAGCAATGGCACACTTCAGTGCAGTCTGAAAGTAGCAGAATGACTGACCCTTTCTGGGTGACAACACACTCCCACATCCACTTCTGCAAATCATTCCCACCTACTTCTCAGTCCCAGTACTTCCAGGCTCTGACAATAGTAGCTGAGCAAGGATTGCGTACAGAGGATGGGAGTTCTTGTGCCTTACTTCTCAGGGGCACACAACTAGCAGGCAGTGGCTCACTGAGAGCCTGCCCTGATAGCTATGGGAAGGTGTTGCCCTGAATCTGTTGTGAAAGGTTTTTCTGTCCTCTTTTGAGTGACCGCTGTGTGGCAACTGCTGGCTTGTAGCCTCAACTCCATGAGAGTCCCCTGTGCAGGGACCTGCAGACAGCTCTGGGAATGTGGTGGGACTGTTCTCTGTGAACAGGAGTACCTGTCACAAACATTTTGGTATTCTGAACTCAGAAATGAATATTCACAATATTTGGTATTGTGGAATTAACCTTGTACGAAACTTTAATCTCCCACGGACTTCAACAGATTTCCTTCTTGCTTATGCAAGGAATGATAGCATGACTGTAAGGACCATTCAGTCAGAAGGCAGCCCATACTCACCCTTTTTATAAATACCACCCATTTCCCTCTGTAAAGGATTCTCTCATAGATCTGATTGGAGAAGATACCTGTGGATTTGGAGAAGATTCCCACTGTTGATACCCAGCAGCAGGAAAACACAGACTCCAGAAAGTGCTTTTTTTTTCTGGACCATGAAGATTTAGCTCAGTTTTTATTGGATGTGATAACAAAAGAAACCTGAAACCCAACAGGCAGTTTATAGAGCTTTAGAGCCCCTAAATCCTTCATGTATTGAGCATGAGCAATATTGCATGAAGTGTGACAACTTTATTTGTTAAGTTTTAAATGACATTCTTATTACTATTTCACAATTTCTAATTTATGAAAATAGCTCCTCATCACTGATGAATCACTGCTAGTAACTTAGTGCCATTTCCCACTGCTTTCCACTTGCAAGAAGTGGAATAGCAAGATTTTTCCATAGCCTGTAAGTATACATGTTCTCTAGTCTTCACTGTTTGCCACCGATTGCAGTTGTCTGTTTGTGATGTGAGAATGAGAGATGCATTCTCAGTTAAAAAAAACAATGTAAGAATTCAACAGTGTAGGGAAGTAAAAAAGAATTTTTCTTTTCCCATAACACTGTTCTCATTTTAAGAATGTCTTGCTGAGAAACACGTTAATTGGATAAATCCTCCTCCCAGTTTAAAACAACCTTGAACATAATTTGAAGCCATTGCCAAGAAATTCCAACTCATTTTACATATATGTTTAAAATAATATTATATTTTATAATAAAGCAGAAAGTGAAATCCATCTACTCATCATGTCTGTTGTATGAGTTAATCAATGCCATCTCTAACATGCTACTCACCATGAAATGATGTTGCAACCATATCAATTGCCATTCCCTGGCTCATTATTCAGTGTGGTGTGGTTTAGTGTCCCTGGAGAGGCAAATGGTTCCCTTCATGCAGCATGCATCAGTGTTCTATAATACTGGTTTCTTTTTACTGATATATTTAGTTCTGAAAGAATTTTTTTACTCTTCATAATTAGCATTTTCTGGGATCCTATCTGATCACAACATAAGCGGATTCATCCCTGAGATACATTTCTGGGATGTTAAAAAACCCAGAGGAAGGACACTACATTTAGAGTTTTGAATTTATACAGAGAACATTTTTCTCCATAGTGATTTTTTTTTTTTCAAATTAGTGTTTAAGAAGTAATTATTTTGGTATAATTACTAAAAACAAGCAAACAAACCCTTGAAAAAACTAAATTGGGGTATACTTGTGTCGTTAATTAGCCACTTGGCAGCCATCAGAAAACATCATTTTTATTTTTGTAAACAATGACTGGTATTTCAGGAGGCATCTGAGCATCCTAGTGATGAAATGCATGAACAGATACTAAAGCATAAATGTTTTTTCTCTAGTGTAACAAATTACAAAGTTGCAGAGAAACAGAATAATCGTTTGCTTAGTTACAATACACTGCCCTTCAATTTCCATTATCCAACGAGAAAAATATATTATTTCTTTTATATGTTGTATACATATCTCAAGTCTATTTGCAATTAAATATTCTAGAAATTTCAACAAGTGTTTGAGAGAAACATCTCTACTTTCTTTCCATCTACTTTGTATGGTCCTTTTTTAAAAATCAATGTCAAGTACTTCATCACCTGCATAGTCAGATTTACTACCTGAATTCAGCTTTGTAAGGGAACAAGTAGTACTCGAATCAATATCTGAATCAGGAACAGAATTCCAGGTACAGACACATGAGAATATTCAGTGTGTAAGCAACTGCTATGTCATAGACACGTCCTTAACATTACTTGTAAGATTTCATTCACTCTAAGTCAACTGAGAGAATCCACTAAAGGAAGAAGAAATAAATTCTTAATAGTATGGCATAAACTATGTGAGATATGTCCATTTGCAGTACAATCAGTGGTCTTTTCAGTGGTCGTTTTTGATTTTAATAAAAAGAGATTCATTAAAGTTACTTGAAGTTTTATAGTGAAAATTGCCAGTATAGTTATACAGTCATAAAAGTGAAGCTGGGGACTGTGCTTTTGTGCTTTCCTTCTCTCAACTTATTTAAGAGGTGAGCAAAGATTTCTCACTGGTTTGACAGTCGATCTCCTTGTCCAAGCTTCAGTATAGTGAAAATAATATGTTTTAAACCTTTAATATTCCTGTCATTATGGGCAGCTTGCTTTCTGAGTAAAAATCTGTACATGCTTAAGAAATACTGCAAATTTTAAAATATGATGAAAAAATGCAAATTAACAAAAGAAACCCAAATATAATTATATCACAATTACATCTTACTTGTTACTGAGAAGGTCCACAGCATGAAAGCTCAGTCTTCTACTCCCAGCTCTTCTGTTTTTTACACATACCATGATTGCAAGTTCCAGTGCTTATTGAACCATTTATTAATTTCTTAGTATCAATATTCACCTTGTATCAGAACAAATGTTACCTTAAAGCAAACTAGTCTTATTTTGTTTTTAGCTTATACAGATATGCTAATCAATGTCACTGGTATTCTGTCAAACATTAGCAGGTTGAAATGAAATAGGTAAACTAGTTTTCTTGAAGACTCTTCAGGTTACCTTACAGTGGACTAAGGAATTATGCCTCTCTAATGTGCCATACAAAAGCTCAACAGATGCTCATGCAGACCACAGTTCTTCTTTTCCATATCAAAGAAGTCTTTTGAAGGCAATTCTAAAGCACATGCTGGACAACTGGCTTATAACACAAACTAAAATCCTCAATACAGCAAAGAAAAGCAGGACAGAAAATATAGAAGGGATTTTGAAACAACAGCCATTGCTTTTGAGTGGTGAGGTGCAGCTAACTGGAAGGAGTGAAATTCATTCTCATTTCTTTGTCTCTCAACACATATACATGATATTTGTCAGATTCTTGGCTCTTACCCTGAAGTAGGTAGTCCAGAGACTTTATCAAATGTATTCCATTGTTCATTAAGCTCCTGGTGCAAGCAAAACTATGTTCTGTATTGAAAGCAATTTTCCTAAGAGTGCCATCATTTAGAACAGGGAACACAGGAAGGTTTGATAGAAAACTCCTGACTGGTGGGGCCTCAGAAAGCAGAACAGTGCTGGGTGCTGAGGGATAGGTCTGGGACTGTGCAGCTGTGGACAGATAGTGCAGCATGCTGGGGCTTGGGTAGTGAAATCAATATCCCTCCTAAATTTAAAATATCAAGGTTTCACAACCTTTATTTTTGTTTTGCATTGAAACATGAGTGAACTGGAGGAAAAGGAATGAAGGACACTAATCTAATCATGCCAATAGCCTCATGTTTTCCCCAGGACTCTGATACTCAGGGATGAAATGAAGACTATCAGACCAGCATTCTTGTAAAGCTACAGAGATCCAAGGGACTGAGGAGCATCACAGAGGGAAGGAGAAGCAATCCGTAAGCTTTCTTGCTTTGAGAAGTGTGAAGACACTGGAATCCTTATACAGGAAAAAAATCCTTTGAAGGTGGAACATCAGTGAAGGAGTCAAAGGAGGGAAAAGGCTTTGGAAAGAGAGATAGTCTGTTTCCTAGACTGTCTGGCTTTAAGAGAAGATCCTACATGGAACACTGATCAATTTATCAGCTTCTAAGAAGAAATACCCCTGGAGAAGAATCATCTCCATAGTATGGCACTTTGTGAAGAGTAATGACACACAGTATCTTATGTGAATACTTAATACTGAGCATACAAAACAAAATAGCTGTTGTCTGAAATGGTTAAAGTGTTCTGTGGAGAAAAAACATTGAAAAATAAATCTGATCCATTGGAGCCTATTATAACACCCATATCCTCACAGAACAGAACAGATTTGCACTCTCACTGCCATCTGGAATGGAATTATGTTAGCAGTCTCTAAAAAATACAAATTAACTATTTCCTGCATTTCTATAGTGCGATGCTTCCTTTTTCTGTTCATGTCTCCTGTTTGGTTAATCATGACAACTTTAAAGTCATTGGATGAATGTTGCATTTGCTTACTGTTCAGATCAGAAAGAGTAGTAATGTCTGTGGAAGAGACACATGAAATGTGAAAGATAATTTGATATGAGTCTCTCTCCCATTAAGTCAATGACCTTTACTAAGACATAACTGTAACAGATGCTGCTTAACCTAGCTAGGTTATATAGTCTTACAACTCAAATGAACATCAGGTATGCACGATCAGTCTTTTACAGGTGTTTAAAATAACATACTCATCATGAAAATTAGGAAAAAACACAGTTAAAATTTAAGAATATCTTTTTATTGAAGGAAGAGAGCCCACAGTAGATCATGTATTTGCTCAAATTTGTTATTACAATTACTGTTCTCTTTTAAAGCAGACCTGCATTTGATGTGCAAATAAAAAAACCTGAGTTTTTCTCCTTCTTGACTACTTGCTATTTACAAGAAGTTGTGGAATAGTTTTGCATAAATAAACTTCAGACTGAAGGCTGTTTGTGAAATGCTCACTTCAATGATTCAGTAATTGTGATTCATGTTTTGTAGCTAATCACTCAAAGCACCTGGCCTTATTCCCCCTCTCTAGAGCAAGACATAAAATGAGGAATGTATAATTTGCTTTCTGAATTGATGGAAGAAATACAACTAAAATTTATGAAAAATCAAGCTTTGTAAACTTTTTAAGATTATCTGATGCCTGATATAGTCATAAGAAGTGAGGTTAAAGAAATAAGATCATAAATATTTAACCATTTGTCCCCAGAAAAATCCAGAGACATGTTTTTCTCTGGATGGCCTTGAAATCTGCATTGGTGAATTCTCCTCATTCCTTAAGCCTTGCAGATTTTCATCTGGTTTATCCCATGAATGTCTCCATCTGGAGGACATGAGCTACATGGAACTGGAGTTAAAAAGACATCCTGTAAAACATCCAAAATAAGTACACTCAGATTAATTCCACCAAAAATTATGCATTTAATTCTTGGAGTTACTTGTGCTGAGGAAGGACTCAGAGAGCTGAAGAAGAATTTTTAATTCAGCAAGCAAAAGAAGAAAACAAATGAATTATTATTTCCAGTTCAATAAATCTTCCCAGAAAGGACCATTGCTCTCCAGCTGCAGCCTGAATAGATTGATTCAGAGCAGTTCTAACTGGCTTCAGAGTGAAGGGTTTCTCTTAAATCTGTGTGTTGAATGGTTAGACAATAAACTTGTTGGTGCCAAAACCGGCTGCAAAGGAATCTCTCTCTCCATGACTTTAAGTTCTAAGATGTGTCTAAACCAGAGCTAGTCAATCTAAAGTTCTCTTCAGCCAATGGAGAATAACAGACAACTCAGTTTTAGACATCCTATTTTACATGAAATTGCTGCAAACAGGCATTAAGATGAGCTGTGTCAGTGTAAGGTTTTCTACACTGTGCTTATCTAGGGTTGGGTGTCACTCATTATAGCCAGGTCTCACTCCTGGCTATAATACTGCTCACCCATACTGAGAGTTCTGATGTGAGTTTTAAGGCAGTAGATTAGACCCTCACCTTTTTCAGGCTTTTTCATCGGTACTATATAGCTGCCTCAGACAGGTCAATGCCCTGCAGGAGTTCATGCCAAAATAACTCTTTGTTCTAAGTAATTAAGAAAAGATAGGGGATATTATTCCCAAGTAAGATGTAGTCATCTTACTCTACAAAGATCATCTCTTCAGATTTATATAGTTTTCAGGTTGCAGATGAATGAAATATTTCTGTAGGGCACTATATGCTATGGGTTTTGCAGAATTCCCTAGATGTCTTTAATGAGGAACTCAAAAGACTGATCCCACTCTGTAGATACCATAATTAAATGTTGGTTTTGTCTTATTTCAGAAGGAACAGGGCCCGTGTGTGTTAGTAAATGTGTTGCCATTATGCACTGCTAAAGCAGAAATAACACGTCAATTTCTAACCAGATGACCTGGTGGAACACTGCAGTTTAACCTCTTCCTCATATCTTATGTCAGTCAAAGACTAATGTACACTCCAGAGCAAAACATCCAAACAGCATTTCACTCAGGGAGCCTGCAATGCTAGCAAAGAAATACAGTCTGGCAAAGCTTTTGTTTCTAATTGTGAAACCAAGTTCTGGTGTGCTATCCATGATCACCAGCCTTGTTTACAGGCTTGGTTGCTGTGGTGATGGCATCACATGAATATTGCGATGGGGACTGAATCCTTCCGGCAGCAGAAGTGGTTTTCAAGCAGCCTCTAATTGCTCGTTTACAAAACACTCCACAGTTTCCTGAGCACACAGCCCAACAAAACAGGAATAGACTTATAGAAAGGCTCCAGCACTGCCCTTCTGTGTACAGGAGAGAAACTGATTGCAAATTGGAGAAAAGGGAAGGGAAGTTCTGGGAAGGGAAGGGAAAGGAGAAAGGAGAAAGGAAGGAAAAGAGGAGGAGAGGAGAGGAGAGGAGAAGAGAGGAGAGGAGAG
>VZSE01015397.1:73792-93974 GCA_013398275.1 Promerops cafer | reverse complement strand
GAAGGGAAGGGAAGGGAAGGGAAGGGAAGGGAAGGGAAGGGCCTTGCTACCCAGTTTTTGAGTTTACACGCCTAATGTGGCAAACCAGAATCCAACATGATTAAATGTCTAAGGCTTACCCAGAGTACAGGATGAAGTGAAACTCAAAACTGTTACTAGCCTGTGTGGGAGTTGTCGTATGCTGGATAATTGGAAACATTTAGTACCTGAACCTGGATTTCATATTCCGGACTTGTCTTATCTCTTCTATAATTTCTGACTTTTTTGTCTCCCATAGCAGATTATATTTTACCTTGCTAATTGGACACCTCTACATGGGAAGGTGAGGAAATGAAACTGTCTGGAAGAAGAAAGCACATTGTACTTTCCAGAATTGAATTTGCAAATAATGCTTTATCACTTAACACATTAAAATTCTTGCATTATTTTTCCCTGGGCTAGTTCAGTAGCATTGAATAGGTCCTCCCAGCTACAGGCAGCCTAGTGGGACCTCTTCCACAGTTTTGGGGGGCTGGCTGGAAAAATGAGGAGTAAGCAAGCTGGAGATGAATGTCTGATGTGCAGAGCAGCTCCTTCTGCCTGCATGACCTGTGGTCACTGGTCTTATTTAATGACCACTTGTTTTTTTTTCACTGGATTTGGACTGCAGGATATCATGTCAAAAGCTGAAGCTTTCTGCTCTCCATAGAGCATCTTCTGCTTCTGAAACAGGCACTTGTGTGACTTTCCTGTTATTACACCTGCACTGTGTTCTCCTGCTGATTACTCATATTACTGCACCACAGACAACATCACTCTAGCGTGGTATTCTGAAGGAACATGTCTCCCTGGCAAATGTAGCTCTGACCTGAGATGTGAAAATGCAGGTGAGAAAAGCACATTTGATCTTCAGAAACTGAAAAGATAATGTGAACGGAAGCCTACCATGAATAAGTAAAACTGTCTCTCCCCACCAGCTAGAAACAGGCCTGCAGTTTGTGATTATGTTTGTGGTAGGAAATGTAAGCAATGGTTACTGAAATACTGAAGTGTCATTGGAAAGTGACATTCTTAATACAGAAAGATACTATATAAATCACACCCACCAATTTTGCATTGATTATTTTGCTTACTCTAGTTTTGAATTCTAAGTACATTAAATAATTGATGGCGAAATGCACTAGCTCTGAACCAGACTGAAATCCTGATTATAGGTGAACACAAGAGCTTTTCCTTTCCCTTTTTTTAAATTTTGGCTTGTGTATTGTCACATCTGCTGGACAGCTGATGGGAGCATTTGCAGCATAATGCAGCCTCTGTGTTGTAGTGCTGGCCAGTGGCATTTTGTTAGCTCAGCCTGCCAGTAATTCCATTGTGATGCTTGGCAGAAGGAAACTGGATTAATCTCCATATTGAAAGAGTGAGTCTGCATAACGGAGGCCATAATTTGGATGTTGGTTTTGGTCCCTTTTGTGGCTGAACCTCATATGAAACTTTCGCACAACAAAGCCTCTTATAACAGAGTATTGGCTGGGAAGTGGGCCAAATCCATCTTCTTGTAATTCCATGACATCAGTCCACTTGCCAAGGGGAACATCACATTATTCCTACAATTAATCCCTATGAAGGCTTTTTGGACAAGCTTTTCTCCTTTACACTCTCAGTTTGAATACAGGGTTTGTTTTTGTGCAACACATTTGGGTGGAAGGGTCCTAGGAAAAGGCTGTGTTTTGACTTAGTGCAATGCTTGCACAGTGAGATCAGGCCTCTTGGGTGGGTTTGTGGTACTAATTCTATGAACTGTCTAAACTCAGGGGACAGGTGTTTTCTCAGAACGTATTCCTTCTTTATTTGTTACTGAAGTCTAGTTGCCTAGTGATATAAATAGCTGTGTTAATGATGGGTCAGTTTTGACCAGCTATAAGCACACAGCTTCCAGTAATTTGGAAAACTGTGGTTCTCTTGGTTCCTAACCAAGGCCATCCTTTTAACTGGGGAAGAAACACCATACTCACTTCTTTTGACTTGGATTTTGTTTCTAGTATAGGAAAACAGAACCCAGGTCTGTGGGGTAAGTTTGTCTACATTTTGACAGTGAAAGGCTGCGATTGGCAATTCTTCCACCTGTTTTTTGGCAATTCCTGCCAGGAAGAGAAGATGGGAAAGTTAAATGAGAACTGATAGCAGAAATAAAAAATAGCAGCAACTGTAAATAGATTAAATCTGATTCTTTTAACACGGTGTTTACTTCTTAAAAAAAGAAGTTTTTTTTATGTTGATCTACAGAAGAACAATGCACATATGAAAGCATGGGCTTACACATGGTTCAGGGCAGAGGTGTGTGTGATATACAGGGCTGAATGGTAGGATGAGGTATGAATTATTAGTATGTGATCTAATTTGTGGTATGAGCCTATGATGCATGTCAGTTAATGAGCTGAAAAGAATTTCTTCTTCTGCAGTAAACCATATGTTCTTCATTTTTTATGAGAAGGTATGAAGACTAAAACACAAGGTCGTGTCATAAAAAGATACTGGTAAATCTCAGCTGAAGAATGTCAACTTCTTATTTTGAATTAAAATTAATTTAAATTTAAATTAATTTTCTCTTTCCTGTTCTACCTTCATTATATTTCTTCTTGTATATTCAGCATTAATAATGGCTTAATCTGTCTGTTCAGGGTTTCAGTAGTAATAACTTGTACCACTGCAGCATCTAATGCACATCAGAAAAGCTGTGTAGTGATTGCATGGAGCCTGTAACTCTGGCAGTTTCCAAAGGCTGTGATGCTGTTGCTGGTTTAGGCCAAAAATCTGAGTTTATGGATGTTGCTTCACTGGACAGCAGTTCTTAAACAAAGACATGTTCATCTTGGAAGCTTTTCCATAATTCGACATCTGAATTGCATAATGTATTTCATACCTCAGGCTGAGAGTCACAGCTCAGAAATCGGTAACACAGGGCCAGCTGTAAAAGTGAATTCATTAGTTATCTTTTAACTATGTCCAAGCCAGTTGCCTTTTTTTTGTTGTGTTGAAAAATGTGTTTAGGACAAGTCAATTCACGCTGCTTGTTTTTCTGGCAGTTGCAAGAGTCTGTTCTGAACTGCTTTTCAAGTTCTAGTGAGAAACTTGTTCATGCATTAGGTAGTAAAGAGTCATGCACACTTCAGCCATTTCCCAGGATCTATCTCTGCTGAAGAGAGTTGCAAATAGCACTGCCTTTGTGAGTAAGCCATAGGAAATGAAATGTCTGTCACAGCTTGCAGGACCACACAGTAATACTACGTGACATACAAGCACTTTTCATTTTATTGAAAGCTGTACAGAATTGAGAATAATTAGAAAAAAATCTTACATCTGGATGGTTTCTTGCGTTCTTGCATTCTTTCTTTTCTTGACAAGGAAGAGGATTTAATTTGCAGAAGCTGTTACAAAGGCCTAGTTTTTTTCACATCATAATGAGCATTTCACATAATCTTAGCTAGATGAACACAACTGTAGACTTCTTATAAGACCCAATCTAACTTCAGGCTGTTCTTTTGTATGTTGTAAATCCATCTCACCAGCTGTTTCTTGGGGGTCTGAGAAAGACTGGGAACAACTGAGGTTTACATTGACTTGTTTTGGGCCTGTTTTTGTGACATTAGGTGGGATCCCTTCCTTACCCTCACCCCAGCTAAAGGGGCTCCTGGTGTCTGCAAAGCAGAAACGTAACACAAATAAAACATGTAATAGTACCCCAAATACCTTTGAATAGGCTTTGTTGTACGTTTAGATTTTTTTTTTGTTTCATGTAGAAATCCTATCATAGAGTAGCAGGCAAAACCCATCTGCACAAAATTTCCCTCACATTTTTCTGTGGGAAGGGACGTGTCTGCTCAGGCTTTTTGACATGGAACTGAGAGGCACAGGTAAAATGGACTGTGCTTCTCCTGCTGACAGTGCCATTCTCTAGCAGAAGTACCAGCCCTATACATTGGGGTCATGTTTTTATCCGAAAATATTCTATTTCATATATAACAAACAACAACAAATAAGCATAACTAAATTGTTCAGCTTAGTATTTAATTAAAACTCATTTTATAAAGGAATGACTTCAGTTACTGACTGATCATTAGGTCGAACTTAGTATTTACCAAATTTAAATGCATCCAAACTGCTACAAACAGAGTCTGTGGCAGCTGTGCTTTTGTCTGGAATGTATGTGACTTCTAGTATTTGTGTTTATATAAAAGGAAAAACTGTAATTATTACAGGACTCATTAAAAATCTCTCTCAAAAAAAACCCCACCTTATTGATAAGAGGTTGTAATTGAATAAGGCATCTCAGTCTTAGAGACATAATTAACTCCAGCCCTACTCTTTGGTGGATGACCTTTTCAAGCACCCAGAGCCTGAAGACCCCTGTCTGCAGTCAGAGGTGTGGCTAGAGCCTGCACTGCTCCACCCTTTTTGCAGCGAGGGTGTGGGGAGAGCACAGAGAGCTGTGTGCTGGAGACATCCGCAACGGCTGCTCCAGCGCGGTTTGGATGGTGAGCATCTCAACAGAGTGCCCTGCTAAAGCTGTGTTAATGCAGGGATACTTCAATGGAGCTTTGAGAGGACAATGCTGTAGCAAATGAGAAAAATATGTCACTCATCAATCATAACAACATGAAAATACTCTGCTGTGTCAGAAAACTTAAACTACTTTACAAAAGACCTCTTAACTTTCTCCTTCCCTTTTTCGCTTTTTGTTCTCCACCATATTTGCCATGTGCAATACCACAAGCTCAGATTTGACCAGCAAAGTTCCTCTCTGAAGGAAAAATTGCTCAATTTACATAGTTAATATCAAATCAAGTTTGAAGTGGTTTATTAACTTACTAACAACACATAATTAAAATGATCATTGAAGTATGCATTCAAGATCAAAATCACTACAAGAAGTAACATGTAAAATACTAGCAAACATTAATTTCTAAATACCTTTCTAAACCACCCCAGAACTGATAAAACCCTGCCCCTCCTGCACACAAGGGTTTCCCCGTGTGCTGGTCTCTGCAACCTGCCCTCCCACTATTTTGCTGGAGTGCCCACAGTAACCTGTCCCTGTTTTCTTGTGCTGGAGTGCCCAGCACTGGACACATCACCCAGAACTGTCTCATCAGGCTGAGGAGCAGGACTATCTCCCTTGCCCTCCTAGCAATGCTCTGCCTATTGGGACTCAGGAGGCTGCTTCCTTTCTTCAGTGTAAAAATGACAACAATTTTAGTGATGTTTAAAAATTTTTGGTGGGTTTGGACTGCACTGGCCCAAAGGAAAAGCTGTCCCTAAGCATCTATAAACAAATATGAAAGGTTTTTCAGACTGTTTGTCTACATTGTAGTTTGTGGCCCTACAAGAAGGCTGAAGAGGAACGTTTTGCAAGAGAATGTAGTGACAGGACTAGGAGGAATGGCTTTAAACTGAAAGAGGTTGGTTTAGATTAAATTTTAGGGAGAAATTTTTCACTATGAGGGTGGTAAGGTTGCCCAGTGTTGGATTAAACTGTCAAGAAGGACTGTAAATCAATCAAGTGAGCTTTCAGCCTGAGTGAACAGCAGGCCAGTGATTCTCTAGCATGGACCAAGTTTAAAGGTGCCTGAGCCTTTTTTATGTACCTTTGCTCACATGCTGCTTTCATGGTCCCCCTGCTAGCAAGGGAACAGGAATAAATAGACTCTTTGCATTCTAACAGTGACTTTGTGGTTGTCCCACCTGCCTGCTTGTGTTGACATACACACCTAGAGAAGCTGTGGATGTCCCATCCCTGGAAGTGTTCGAGGCCAGACTGGATGGGACTCTGAGCAACCTGGTCAAGTGGAAGGTATCCCTGCCTACGCCAAGGGGGTTGGAGCTGGATGACCTTTAAGACCCTTTTCTACTCAAACTGTTCTATATGTTTCTATAATTGTCACTATTACTGATTCTTGTACTTGTAAGGATTCTTGTAAGGAACCAAGATAATTGCAGGGTTTCTTTCTATGTGCTGCAGCTACAACCCTTGATGTCAGTTTGTAAAAATACTTGGTGTTTAGAGCTAAAATTTTCAGCCAATGTTACCAATCATGTCTGCCAAGTCTGCTGTGGGATGGCAGAACAGAAGTGAGGACAAAAGGTAGCTTCTAGTCTTTAGTCTGATATTCTAAATATAGCAAAGTTGCATTCTTAATTTGGAGCCTTAGTGGTGGCTGAGCTATTTCCCAAATCTGTGGTAGCACGTACATGGTGTAGCTTCATTTTTTTAGAGTTGTGATGTCCTGTACTGTGTGTTTCTCAGTATGAATGCTCTGGTCCTTCTGTCTGTAAGAGCTGAAAGCAGAACTGGCCTTCCTCTGTAAAATGATTTGCTAGTTTCAGCCCATAACGTGATAGATAACCATTCTGTACTGACAAGATTGACAATCACTGCTTGGAAGACTGAATTGAAAATCAAGAGGTCTGAAAACAGAGGCCAAAGCAACTACTTGATAAAGCCTGAGCCATGTTTGCCCCATGGGCATTTCTAGGAAACTATCTCCAGAGATGGTAAAAGGAGTGAATCAACTAATATATCCCAGGATATTTCTCTCATTCTTTCGTCCATCATAAAAAGCACAGGATGCAATAAAGCAGCCTTCCCTAAAGAGAATCAATCAGCTATCTAACTGCATTTCCTTTCTCAAACACAGATCAGATGCTGTACAAGACAGCACAAAAGACATTACAAAACAGCCTTCCCACAATGAAAGCTTCTTCCTAATTCTCTATAATTAGAACGACTTTTGAATGAGAAACAGCCTGTACAATTTGTGCAGCCTGAGAGACTTCCTGCTCCAAAGAGCTATGAAATAATAACCTAGAGTGGGCTGCACCAGACCTTCCCCTGCAGAATTAATTTTGTCTCCTGGACATCACTGGGAGTTTTGTGGTGGATTCATAGAGTATCTGGAGACAGGGGAACACTGTGGTAACACAGTTGCTCTCTGTTTACCCCAGACCATGAAGATGACCTACAAATTTTCACACCTAGGCAATTTCTGGTGGTGTCCAGCGTTTATCTTCCTTCTGACCCTGGTGACTGCTGTGTGTGCTGCATTGGTCCCAAATCAAAATGCTGACTGATGCCAGCTGACAAATCAGAAGTATCATGCAAAATGCTGCTCAGTTTGCATCAAGGAGCCTTGAAAATCTTGGTTGCTGTATTATGTTTACACCATTATTTACAGGGAATGACAGAAAAACACACTCTTGTTTCAAAACAAGTATTATTCAATGTTTATTAAAAGTAGGTTATTCCACCCATTTATATATGCTCAAATACAGTTTAAGTCTTCTATGTACATAAATAGATAAAGCTTAATAATCCACAGTTAATAGATGTATATTTTCATTGTTTATATTGCCCAAAAGAAATGTGAAATGTGAGAGATTTGTGAATTTTTAAATTTAACACACTAGCTGAATTATATGCCTTCTATGGCAATGTCATAGTCCAGATTAGTGAAATTATATTAAAGAAAAGCTTTATTTGCTAAGAATGGTATTGGGCCACTGGAGACGTGGGTGGTGGGAAATTGGACGAAAAATACCTTTGATTATTTTAGGTTTTTACTTTGATGACTACATAAAGTAAGCATTCAGTCCAACAAGTGCTCATTTTTCATTTGAAACAAAGTATTTTAATGAAGCATTTTTCTAATAATGAATCAGTAAAGATAATTAACTTTTTTAAAAAGTCTGGTTCACTTGGAATACCTATGATTTTAATGGGAGACAGAGAAATCACTAGCTTGTCATCTTTTACAATTTCTGTTTCTCCTGCTATCCAATGGTGACTTTACTTGAGCACAAAAACTGCTTAACTACACAAATAAGTCATGGGAATCAAAACACAGAGAGAAGGCATAGTTCAAACTAAGTTTGTAATTATTTCTGCATTGCAAAGGCTGTATTAGCTCCTGCAATTTCTGAAGCAACTACAGCTGTTTCTATATTTTATGGCACTTATTTCATGACTGTTTTGTACTTTGTTATAAATCTTGCATCTCCTTGATACTTCCACCTATCCACCTATCTCCTAAAAACCATTTAATATCTGGTAGCCCTTTGCTTCTCTGCAAATGAGGAAATTCCAAACTCACGCTCTCCTCCCTCCCCTCAACCCTCACGCTACCCCAGAATAACTTTTTTTATGCAAATAGGGTAGAAGATGGGTATAAGAAAGGGGATCAAGATTAAGCTTGTTATAGGAATTTCATCCTAAGTTTATTCAATATTTCACTTTCTTAGACTTCTCTTTTTAGTTTTCCTTAATGACCTTGACTTTTGTTCTTCAAGTTCAAATACAAAAACTAGATGTTTATAATTCAAAACACTGTGGCAATTTTCACCAAGACTTTATTATGATACATTAGTAGGGATTTAGATTAGACAAATGCTTGCATCATTGTTTTACTTTCATGGATCCATTATTTCCCATCTCACCTATCATGATCCAGTTCTGAAAGCAGGTTTTAGAGTTCCTTGAGAGAGTCCATGTTATGAATTCTGCCTTTTGTATACAATAGATATTTCAGTCTGTCCAAGTAAGTAAAACTCCACCTGGAAAAGCAAATACACTGTGTGGCAAATAATAAAAAATGAGATACTTAATACTAAATTTCTGAAGCAGTCTATGTGCTACACAAGGTTAAATAACTTCAAAGTCAAAACCAAAAATCATTGCACCCAAAGTCAAAACCAGAAGTCATCTGCACCACTGCTCCTTGTACTTGCTCTCTCTCTGCTTCTTAACCGCAGCATGTCCATGACACTGCGCGCGTATATGTCTCGCAAATTGACATTGATATTTGAATCGCTGGATGAGTGCTTCATGAGTTTCTTTAAAGCTTCACGCTGCCGAAGAGCAGCTTCTTTTATCTTCAGTGTAAAGTAACAGGCAGAAAAGCGGTCATTTATTATAGCTATTGGCAAAGCCAAAACCAGTATTCCTGACAGTATACACATAAAGGCTACTACCTTACCAATGGTAGTGTCTGGTCTAATGTCACCATAACCAACTGTTGTCATGGAAGTTGTTGCCCACCACCAAGCACCAGGTACACTTGTGAAAGTTGTGCCTGGCACACCTTGCTCAACAAAGTACTCCACAGTGGAAAATATAGAGATTCCTACAGACAGGAAAAGAAGCAGAAGGCCAACCTCCTCATAGCACTGAGCAATAGTCATCCCAAGAGACCGCAAGCCTGAAAGACAAGAAATGCTGTCAGTAGGTTGATTCATGCAGCTGTCATATTTTTGCAAAACATTTCTTAAAGGCTGACTGCTTTATGTTTTCTTTGAATGCTGGTGAACATGTCTTGAGAATCACAGATGCAGTAAGATTGGAAAAGACCTCCAAGATCATAGAATCCAACCTGTAACTGAACACCAGCTTGTCAACTAAACCATTCCACTAAGTGACACATCCATTTGTTTCATGAACTCTTCCAGGACTGTAACTCTTCCACTTCCCTGGGCATCCATTTCAATTCAGCTTAACCACCTTGTCCCATGAAGAAATTCTTCTTGATGTCCAGCCTGTACCTCCCCAGCATAGCCTGAGGCTGTTTGCTCTTTTCCTGTTGCTTTATACCTGGGAGGAGAGGCTGACCCCACCTGGCTACACCCTCCTTTCAGGTAGTTGTAGAGAGCAATAATGTTCCCCCTGAGCCTCCTTTTCTCCAGGCTGAACAACCCCAGCTCCCTCAGCCACTCCTCATATCATTTACACTCTCGATCCTCCACCAGTTTTGTTGCCCTTCTCTGGATATGCTCCAGCACCTCAGTGTCTTTCTTGTAGTGAGGGGTCCAGAACTGGACACAGGATTTGAGGTGTGGCCTCCCAGTGCTGAGTACAGGGTGATAAATAGTTTCCCTAGTCCATTTGGCCACACTCCAGGCCATGATGCCATTGGCCTTCGTGGACACTTGGGCACAGCTGGCTCATCACACCCAGATCCTTTTCCACTGGGCAGCTTTCCAGCCACTCTTTCCTCAGCCTGTTGTGCTGCAACAGGGCTTGTTGTGATGCAAGTGCAGAACTCAGCACTTGGCTTTAATGAACCTCATACTGTTGGTCTCAGCCCATCTATCCAGCCTGTCCAGATCCTTCTGCAGAACTCTCCTATATCCTCCAGCAGATTAACTCCTCCACCCAACTTAGTGTCATCTACAAACTGACTGGAGGTACAACCCGATTCCCTCATTCAGATCATCAATAAATATATTAAACAGGCTCCAATACTGAGCCTTGGGGACCCCACTAGTCACTGGCCACCAACTGGATGTGGCACCATTCACTAACACTCCCCGGGGCCAGTCCTCCAGCCAGTTTTTACCTCAGCAAAGAGTGCATCTGTTCAGGCCCTGGGCTTCCAGTTTCTCCAGGAGAATGCTGTGGGAGACTTTACTGCAGACTTTACTGCTGTCTAGGTGGACAACATTCATAACCTTTCCCTCATCCACGAGGCAAGTGATGTAGTCATAACAGATCATGATGATCAAGCCTTGGCTGAACTGTTCTTTCCTAAACCCACAGTGGCTGGGCCTGGTCCCCTGGCTGTCCTGTACATGCCATGTGATCACACTCAAGATCATCTGTTCCATATCTTCCCCAGCACCAAGATGAGGGCTGTAGTCCCCTGGATTCTCCTTCTGACCCTTCTTGTAAAAGGGCATTACATTTGCTAACTTCCAGTAACCTGGGACCTCCCTGGTTAATGAAGGCTGATCATAAATTATGGCAAGCATCTTGCCAATCTTTTACGCCACTTCCCTCATCACCCTAGGATGAATCTCATGTGGCCCCATAGACCTGTGAGTGTCTTAGGGCACAGCAGGTGACGAACTACATCCTCTTGGATTGCAGGGGATCTATTCTGCTTGCCATCCCTGTCTGCCAGCTCAGGGGGCTGGTTGCCATGAGGATATCCACTCCCCTGTTATCATCTCTATCTGTTAAACAATGAGGCAAGGAAGATATTAAGTACCCCAGCCTTCTCCTCATCCTTGGTGATAATGTTCCTCCCTCCATATCCAATAAAGGGCAGAGATTTTCCTTGTCCCTCCTTTTGTTGGTAATGTATTTATAAACTCACTTTTACTACCTTTCACAGTGGTGGCCAGATTGAGTTCTAGCTGAGCTTTTGCTTTTCCGATTTTCTCTCTACACAACCTAATGAAATCCTTCCGAGTTCCTCCCCTTCTTCCAAAGGTCATAAACTCTCTTTTCTTCTCAGAATTCTGGCAGAAGCTCCCTGTTCATCTAGGATGCTCTTCTTCCTCCCTGGTTTGTCTTTAGGCACATAGGTACAGCCTGCTCCTGAGCCTTTAAGATTTCTTTCTAAAAGTATGTCCAGCCATTCTGGAGCCCTCTGTTTTTAAGGGCTGTTTCACAAGGGACTCTCTGAACCAGTGTCCTAAACAGGCCAAATCATTCCCTCTGGAAATCCAGGTGAGAGGTTTTATTGACCTCTTTCCTCACTTCACCATGCATTGAAAACTCTCTTATTTCATGGTCACCATGCTCATGATGGCCCCTGGCACTTCTGCTGGTCTAATGAGGCACTGACCCTGGTAGGCTAAAAAGAGATGCTGCTCTAAACAGAAGCTGGGAAAAAGTGATTTACAGAAATAGATCACAGCGTCAGACTGAACATCTGACATCATCTCTATTTTTTTAATACAGAGCATAGGAATTCTCCTCATTACTTATCATCTGAACTATGCACACATAAAATTTAGACAAACTAAACTATCTTGATTTATTAATTGGCTGTAAGAGAAAATCTAGCACCACTCTAAACTACTTAAAAACACACTAAAAGCACCTGCTTTTACTTGGAGATTGAATGTGCCAAGCCTCTGTTTTCCAGCCACTGTCCTATTGTTCTCTTGGACCAAGGAGCCCTTAGTTACCAATTTACCCTTCTTTCCCCCCCATAAGCCCTATCACTATCTTGTATCTGTAGACATCAAAACAAATACAGTTTTCCAGTAACAGCTGCACTTGTGCCAAACTCAAGACAGCGAAGCCTGTCAATGCAAGCATGGAATCCTGTTAATTGACTACGTACTGCATCAGTCCTTTTGCCCATGAGCTGCACAGGGAGTTTGGGACCACTCTCTAGAACCCCTTATATTCCTGTTAGAGCTACTGCTTCAAGGCCAGACTGCCCCACAAAAGCAAGCAGGAAAGTAAATCCACAAATAGTGCAATGGATAAATATTGCATGCATAAAGAAAGAAGGAAGATAACAGGGTACCAATTCAGCTGAGACATACAGGAGACTGAAATTACCTTTTGAATTACTTTGGATTAGTTTTTAATACTGTTCTTTAAAAATATGAGGAGTTTTCTATAATAAATGAGAAAAACATAATGCTTATGAATTACCCTTCATGGGTATACTTCTCATTAAACTAGTGTTCACAAAACAGCTTACTGAGGCTCTGCCTCTGCCTGCAGACTTCATGTGCTCGTTGGTGTTATAAGCAATTAGATTTTTCCAGTCTCAAACTACAAGATGTTAACATTTCTTGCTTTTTGCTCTTTCTTTTCCCCTGCAGGCCTAATGAGTTTTAAAAGTTTTGTTTATGTACAGCAAACACTGGAAGTACACAGTAGAGTTTGGAGGCAATGTTGGGGTTTTCTTCCAATGCTATCTACTACCAACTCCAGTAAAGAACTTACCCATATTGAGGTCTTATATTACCACAGCTGTGATCTGTACAACATTTATTACAATGATATAGATTAAATATTTAACACAAGGGGAATAAGATACATCAGTGCAATCTTTTCTCTGTCAATATGACTGCCTTCATATTTTGGAAACACTAATATCAGCAGTGCAAAAGCTCTGTGAGATAATTGCAAGGACTCAGATCAAATTCTCATCTTCCACGGAAGCTACTCTGAGCCCTCGCCCCGTAAAACTTTCTACTGAACAAGGCAGAAGAGTAAGTCCTTTCAGGTGAGCTAGGAAGAAGGTACAATTTAAAATTATCCCTGTAGCACTTCTTTTCAAAGCATAAATTTATACTATAAAAGCCAGGGTTTGTACCTTATGATGAATCTTGAGAGTATTATAGCTAAAATAAAAAGCAAATACTTCACATAAAATAGATTAAAATAGGGAGGAACAGAACAGTAATTGCTGAGTCTTTGTATCACAATGATGACACTCATTTTTTCTATGGTTAGTTATTCTAACTGTTCAGGGTCTGATTTTTTTCTTTCTATTATTCTTAGTTGTAGCATACTCATCTAAAATTAAGATATAATTCTTCACATCTTTAGATGAAGTCAGGAGACATTTCTAGGCAAATCTATGAATCAGAGAAGTTACAGGACTCCACAGCTCATTCTAAGGGGAATCGGTGCAATGACATGTATAAAGTATACTACTATATTACTTTGTACCTTTTAAAAATGTCTCTGAGTACTGGCACATGGCCAAACTAGGGCTGCTCCAGCACAGACACCTCAGCAAGTCTTACAGCTTCTCATGAGGACTCCGTGCCAGGAGCTGTGACAGCTTGGTTACTCATGCTTGGAAGGTGCTAAGGTGCTGTAACAGAGTTGGTGTGAGGCTGGCAAGCAGCTCCAGCCCTGGCAGAAGGAAGAGGAAGCATTTCTGCCATGCAGGTCAAGTTCTATCTCTCTTTTGTCCAAAGTGACTTGGCAATACAAGCTGATATTCAGGAGCTTCAGTTTACACAGCTTTTAAATAACCCTAAAGTTTTGACACAAGAAGTGCTGAAGTTTCAACTTTTCATGACTCTAGAGGCATGACAGACTTAAATATTCTATGGTCTTCTCTCAAATATATGCTCATTGCCTTTGCAAGTAAGATGCTCATACCCTACTTCTCCTCAAGAAGTCCCTCTGTGCTTCCCAGAGGAGACCAGCAAGGCTCCACTGAAAACATGGTCCCAGGAGGAGGGCAACAGCCAAGGAGCATCTGAGAACATGGCAAATGCAGCTTCAGTTCTCATCTATTCTTGAAGTTACTAAAATAAATGATTTTGCTATATTGGAGGAGTAGTCTTGCCCTCTAGCTACACATTTTATGGACAGGGGTACTACTGATTTCTCAGTGGTTCCTTGATGAGGTGTAGTACTTTGCATAAGTAACTACACACTCACACCAGTCTAGCCCAAGTGTTTTTAAGCATCACATCCCTCCAATGAGCTGGCTTCAGCTTTCAAAGGGGCAGAACTTACTTTTTTCATTTCTTATTTTTGTTCTTGTCCTTGTCCCACAGAAAGGGTTAAGCTGCTATTTCTTGCAAGTGAAGAAAAGAACTGCTGTTTTTTCGCCTCACTCATTCCTGCCCCTGACAGCAGGGCCAGGCTGCTGTTGTCATCCCAGCTTTGCTATGGCTCTGCAAAGTACCACGGAGATGTTCTCCTTGTGGCTGTGAACACTCCTACTTGGTGAAAGAGAAGCTGCTGCCTTCTGCTCTTGTATTCATCTTGCCACACGAAACAACTGAGCAGTGCCTGAAGCTTTGTCTGGCCTGAGAGTGTAGGAGTTGGAGAGAAGCCTCACTGGAAGGCAGCTGTCACATCCAAGGCAAGAGAGCAGGAGAGTTTCAAGAGCCACCCATGAACACTGAGGTCTATCGGGACTGCCTAGGTACGTGCAAGGAGGATGGTCTCTATGCATGACACCTATGGGGCTCATCTCGTATTAGGAACTGGGGTTTGTATTTAGAAGGATGTATTTAGAAGCACATTAACAAACTCCTTCAGACAGGAGATCAGAACAGTGAGTTTCTACATTTAGATTTGATTTAGCATTCTAAACCTAAGTAGGCAGCAACTGACCTACCAAAGAAGCAACACAATGATGGTAACACTGCTCCGAGTGGTTTAAATTGATACATATATTGCTTGTTGTATCTTGAAACTGGCATTTGGATTCCAGTAAAAAAGAAGACAGCACACCTCCAGATCAGGATACTACATCTTTATGTAATTAATTCACTTTTACCTAACATGATATTATTAAATTCAATATCAATCAATATTGTGACATAAACTGTGGTAAATACCAAATAATTAATTTAAGAATAAATAGACCTAAGTGTTTAGACCATCCTTGAAACCACCTGAAGTTAGCAGTTATACAAATACCTGAAACATCTGATTTCAACATCTGATAGAAAAAGCCACAAAACGGAGTGGCAGAATGAACACATTCACTCTGTAAGAGTAAAATGCAATAAACTGGAAACTTAACTTGAATCAACATATTTTTGGAAGACCATTTTGTTAGTCAGCACAAAAATGCCCTGATGAGATAAAATCTTTTTCTTATTTTCAAAATACAGTTAGAGAAGATGGTATTCACATTACAACTACCATCAAAAGTGGGTAAAAGCCTCGCAAAAAACCTCTACCAAACCCTGCAAAACTTGTAACAAAGCAAAACCAACACATTGCCAGACTGAATCATTATAAGCTTCCTCTCAACTGCTTTCTAAGGGACTGTGATGCATCAGTACAGGCATAATGTAGGGTACAGAGTAAGATTAAGATACTTCCCAAACCACTATGATTATGCTTATGATTATGAGTAGTATCAAAGCTACTCCCTGCTACTGGCAGGCAGGTTTGCTACCCTTCAGTGGTAACAAAAATAAGAACATTCTGCTGCTGTGATCACACTGTAACTCTTGATGAATTTGGGCCAGTTCACAGAGAAGGCACTCCAAAAATATGGACAGGCATCAAACCATTCCTGCTTCATGGCTGGAAATCCTGAAAGGGCACATTGGGTGCATTTTAAGAACGATCATAATTGTCTTCAGAACAGCTAATATTGCAAGACAGAGATAACTATTTACTATTAGGATTTAATTTTTCAAAGCTATGAGTGTTGGCTGAACATTTCTCCTGTCAAATTCAGGACCATATTCTCCACTGATTTAAGTGGGAACATAATCAAATCATTTTGAAAATGCCAAGACAGCTTTTATTCTTTCATATAGCCAGGCATGCACATGCCATGAAGTAGTAATAAAATCAGGGGAAATACAAGAGGAAATTCAACACTTTCCAATCATTTCCAGCTTCCTCTGATAAATTCCCACTGGAAAATGTTAACTTTTATGCCTTCCTTTCACCAGAGAGAGCCAACAAGATGGTTCACAGAAATAGCATTTTGCCTTCCACCCCACCCCTGCTTGCTGTTCACTCATCTGTCAGGAGTGCCTGGGCACTAAAGGCCCCACAGAGCAGTTGGTGAATGCTGGCTGAACTTGGCACTGCTGCTCCATGCTGCACCTAGGTCCCACTGCCTAAGTGGGAGCCCTGATGGGCTCCACATACCACTGGAATACCCGTGGGTTCAATGGGGCCAGAGAGCCCCTCAACCCATCACCTGCAAAGGTTTTAAACAGTTTCCTTGAAACATTCTCCACTGTGGTTGTTTTCAGGATCTATGACATGGACAAAATCGTGATATAATTCTTTGCATATGTTTTTAAACAGATGAAATTGCAACAGCTGTCATTAGTGGGCCCTGGATAATACAAAAAGTCTGGGCTTATGATCTCTGCTTCTTCCCTAATAAAATCAACTCATATATATGTTTTAAAATTTATCACACTATGAATGACTGGTGGATGATTTACAGCATGCAAAACTGAGGTCTGTTTTTGTGAATGTCCAATGCAAAAAATATACAAGGCTTTATGAAGAGCTAAAATTTTTCAGAGAAGGCTCTTGTCACTCAATTATAACATTCAAAAGTAAGATTTTCAAAAGCCATTACTGCTAACAGATTGTGTAATGAAATGCACACAAAATGAAGGACTGTGCCCAGGGACAACTGCTGCAGGCAGTGAAACTGAGAAGTGTCATAGCCATGGCCAAATATACCTGTTGAATGTCTTCCCAGCTTCAGCATCCGCAGGGCTCTGAGAAGTCTCAGCACTTGGACAATGCGCCCCACATTCTCCAGTTCTTGGGAGCTCTCACCACCACACAGGCTCTCCACCAGCAGGGTGATGTAGAAAGGCAAAATAGCAAGGAGGTCTATGATGTTTGCCACACTCCTGAGGAAGCGACACCGATCTCGTGCACACAGGAGCCTCAGAACAAACTCTGCTGTGAACCACGCAATGCACAGGTACTCTAGGGCATCCAGCAGGGGTGGCGCCAGCCAGCTGAGCTCTACTGAAATCAAGGCCATGTTGGCAATTGACACAACAACAAAAACCATGGACAAGGTGCCAAAAGTCCTGGCTGCTGCAGAGGAGCCAGGCTTTTCCAAAACTTCCCAAAGTTTCTGTCTGACATTGGGACAGAGGCTACCAGAAAAATCCTCTTCTTCATCTTGGGCATCCAGTTCTTCTGCATCTTTCTTGATGTCTAAGGCTTCACTCAGCTCCTTCCTCCTGAAGTACCTGCCCAGGAACACCCCCCAAGAGATTTTTAACACCAATAGACAGATGTTTACCATTTACCATGCAAGTCATGAGAATACACATTAAAATTTACCTTACGTGAATTCAGAAAAGCCTAATATCAAGCATAGGACTTTTATTAATCAAGCCCCTGCCACATGTTTCTACTGACTGATATACTTCCATTACCCCATTTCACATCAGAGACATATTCTATATGCAGAGTAATTTTACTGACAGAGATTTATTTATATGGATCATGTTGACCACAGTAGGATCTGCTGCACGACTAACATGAATTCTTAGAAACAATCCTGACACAACCAGATCCTCTGTTTTTAAACAGTTCTAAATTTGTTTAATTGTATGGCATTTTTAATACACTGGTCCATATTTGCAACAGTAAAACTGAAGGCATAATAAAAGCCATGCAGTTCATGGGTGAACTTCTGATCAATACACACTAAGATGACAAGGTGTCTTTCTTTCTTTTGATATATGGGCTCTCACACCAAGTGGACAAGCATTTGTACTGAGTAAAAATTACACACTGTAAATATATAGAGTGTTTTGTCAGAGTAAGGGTATATTTAAAGTGGAATTTTGTGAAACATAAACATACTCAAAGTACACTAAAAAAGATATCTTTTTCTTTCATATCTTTCTTTTTGACTGCTAAGCTCAAGCCTTAGACAAAAGTGTTGTGCAATTTTGCCTTCAATGCAGTTAGTCCTGCAGTTAGTCAAAAAGGTCTATAGCTCCATGTATCACTAAAGTAGTAGGAGCGTTCAGTTACATACCAGAGAAGGAAGAAAGGGATAAAAACTAGGCTCCAATTTTCTCAGCTGAAGAACTGAACCACACTAGGGTAAGATGCCTCTAATATCCTTTTGCAATGGTATTACTTCTTGCTTTCTAATAATTTTGACACAACTGCTATAGCTAAATAGCAGTTACACTCTTTAGAAAATTCATTTCTTCAATACTAAAAAATCCAAACCAGTGACACTGAATATGGTATGGGAAAAATTAACTGCAAATAGAACTAACAGAAACATCCAGAGGGTGGTTCAGTCAAAACCCACCTCGTTCCTAAACTGCCTGTTACAATTTGTCTCCAGCGAGCCATGTTCCCGCTGTTGCTGCCCCCTCCCTGTAAGCTGCTACATCCACGTGTGATGCTTCCTTTCATGGCTCCTCCTGGAGCCATGCCACCCACACTCAGCCTGGCAGGTGACCAACCCCCCTTCTGCCTCTCCAGCTTGGATTTGGAAATCCTTCAAAATTAAAGTGCAGGTGGGCAGAATCCAAACCCTTCCAGCATTGTGCCTGACTACCCATCTAATCCCTCTATGATAACCTCAAACTGAATGACTGAAGGGACACCTCTGCTTTCACAAGCCTTTTCAACTCTGGCATTGTTCTTTTAAACATTTTGAGCTTCCAGGGCCACTTTGAAGCCACTATAGGACATCCCAGACCCTGTTCCTGTTACTGTCTCACTATCTTGACCTCACCAGCAGCCTTTCCCACAGCAAATGGTAACTGTGACCTCACCCAACACATCTCCTCCCATTTCTGACACCCATCCACTGCTAGAGCAGCAACTCACACAACTTTTTCTGCTACCTCACCTATCCCCACTGCTAGATCTCTCACCTGAGTGTCCCTGAATGCAAGTCAATGCTGAACTCATCTAGCCCACAATCCACAAGTTGAGGAAGCCTCATCTTCCCACAACTCACCGGTCTCTGCAGCAGGAATCAATGCTGAGCTCATCCAAACCCCAGTACTGGATCTCTTGTAGGAAAGAGAGAGCACAAAGCTGCTCCATCACATGCAGCCTCCCTGTCTGGTAGTAGTTCAGGATGTAGTGAAATGCCTGTGAGCTCCGGTCAAAGAAATACTCATTCTCCACAAGGTTGGCATCATCACAAAGCTCAAGGAGGCCAGAAGCCACATCCCGGGCAGCAGAGACCACTACTGCCAGTTTGCCAAGACGGGTGTCAGGGTAGCAAGACAAAGTTTGCTGGGACATCACAAAGCGGCTGCCTCCTACGTTGATAGTAAAGCAGTCCAGAGAAGGAATGACCTTCTGGAGCAGGGGCCCCTGCTCTTCCTCACTGGAGAAAACACTGGACTCCAGCGACCCCAGGGATGTGCTACTCCCTTGCTCGTCCAAGGATGCTTGGGAAGAAAGAGACATGCAGCAGGGAGGCGACTTCATCCTGTAGCTGCCAGCAGCAGCCCACACTCTCCAGGATCAAAATCACAACACGGCTGCAGAGAAGACTGCCCCGCCTGCGGGGCGGCCGGGCCAGGTTCGGAATGCTGCCTCTGGCTACCGTCCCAGGGACACCGCACCGTCCCCGCTGCCTCCGGGCGGTGCCTCCAGCTGGGCGGAGGTCAGGCGGGTGTTGCACAGCCCAGCGCCGCCCGCACCCGCGAGGATGCTGAAGGAGCCACGGTACCTGGGGCGGCGTCACCTCGTGCTGTCCGCGCCGGCACCATCCGCCCGCGACGGTGCCTCCGCTTCAGCGCTCATCTCCAGCCGCTGGGTCGGGGTAGGGGAAACCCACCGGGACGACACAACACGGAACACCAGCTTCAGCGGCGACTCCGGGCAGCGCCCCGACAGTAGCCCGAGGGGCCGCTCCGCTGGCCAGCCCGCCCCCTCCCGCCCCGCAATCGCACCTCGGGGGGGCTGCTGCGGCCGGTGCCGAGCCCCGCGCCGCTC
>VZSE01015397.1:8185-73723 GCA_013398275.1 Promerops cafer | reverse complement strand
TCCCCGCGGCGGGGCCGAGCCACCCGCGTCCCGCCCCGGAGCCGCGGGGCCCGGCAGCCGCAGGTGCGGCGGGAGTGCCGTGTGCCCCCACCGGGGGCTGCCTCCGGGACAAACCGGCGCTTGCAAACTTCCCCGAGGCAGTTCGCAGGGCGGCTCGGAGGCCGGCCCTCCGCAGGGAATGTAACCCCAAACGTGTCGCTAAGCAGGTAACGCGTCCTCAGACTGCTCCCACGGCTCAAGTGTGAAGTCACTCGCGTAAAGAAGTCACTCGCGTAAAGAAGTCACTGTAAAGGGCAATCGATGGGCGTGAGCGAGCCTGTTTTAACCGAGCTGCGCTCAGCGTGGATACTGATACTCTGGAGTATCTTTGTTACCGTCGTGTGCTGACTTTGTAGGTCCTCAGTTCAACAGTGCAAAAATGTAGCTCACCCTCCTCATTATATTTCCTTTTCTCCTATGAGACAGTTATTTCTAACAAATACTTGCTTTGGAAATTCGTGTTTTCTGCTGCCTCTGACTCCCCGCAAGTGTGGGCAGCTGCCGATATTGCAGTGGAGCCTCTCAGGATGGGAAATTGTGGAGCATGCAAAATGTGGCATTGTGTGTCATGCCACCAGCATCATGTGACGTTCCACCAGCTTTTTATCCCACATTACTTGTTGCATACAGCTCTGTCCAGTTATGCACATTTCTAACATTTCTTCATTTCTAACATTTACTTCAGAGAGGTCTCACAGAGTTTCATCTTTTGGGTACTGGTAATCCATATTTCAAATGAAGCTGAGCTGAACATTTCATGCAACACCCACAGCAACCTCTCTACTCAGCACTTACTGGCATAGAAATCCGCTTAAGTGACTGTTGGCAAAGAAATACACGGATCAGAGAGAATCCAATGGAGAGTGGCAAAGGTGGGGTTTGGAAGCCATGGCCCAGGAAGAAAACACAGAGTGGGGATAGCTACAGTGGAAGGGAGTGAGCATTGTGATAGTCTTCAGACACATAAAAGGCTGCTCACAAAGATAAAGATGATATACTCTGTTGGATGAATTGGACATGTGTAGAAGTAATGGAGTTGAAAAGCAGGAAGGATATTTAGGGTAGCCATTAGGAAGGCTTTGGTGAAGCAATGGAAGAATTTGTGTCTGTCGCAGGTCATCAATGAGCTGGCTGGACAAGGATCTGTCAAGAATAGCAGATGTGTGATGCTCCTTTTCCTGAGGTAGTCTGGAAGGGATAGATGAACTCGTGATACCCCTTCCAGCTCAGTAATGCTGTATTTGAAGTGTATCATAAAGAAAAATACTTATTTTCATAGGCATTTACCTTTTTATTGTTTAAAATAATCAAATTTAAATATAATTTAAATGAATAAACAGAAACCTATGAATTCATTTTCCTTTGAAACTATTAACAACTGTTGTTATGCAGCAGGCTTTCAGGAATCACTGGTTTTTAATCCAGGATTGCCACTCAGGAGTGCAGCCCCTCTGACGGATAGCACTTAAGCCAGCACTTAATTAAAAACAATAATTAAAAAAATAATTAAAACCAAGTAAGACCAATTTAACAGCATCCATGAGAAGTACCTCAGAACAGCAAGGTGCCTTACTGACTGTAATAGACCCCTAATTGTTCAGTCATTAAACAACTCACTCAACTCTTTTCAGTAGTCATTTTTTCCATCAGCCAGAAAGACTTTTTCAGGAATATGTTCTCCATTAGAAGGAAGATCTGAAAACACTCCCCTCCCATCATGATGATTCAAGGGATTACTTCAGATTCACCGGTGTTTCTAAGAACCTGGCTACCAGTTTTGACTTTGCCTTGTCAAAGTGAATATCAAATGCCCAGCCTCATTAAAACTGTAGATCATTTGTTCTTAAAATACTCTGATACATCATTTCTAGCACATGTATGAGACCTTGAGAGATCAGGTTCATTTTTCTGCTTGCTTATGTCCTTTATGGAATAATGACTTTATACAGGTATATTTATTTCACTTCAAACTTAATTTTTCGTCTGATTATCAACTGTTCAGACTAGAGTGTTTTCTTCAAAACACTAGAGGAAAGCCATATGTCAAGGATATGCTTTCCCTTAGTTTTGTACATTCTTCCACGCACTTCTCACTGCAGGAAAGTGACATCACCAACAAAATTCCGTAGTGTCCACAGCTTCCATACTGTAAACTCACACAATCACAATTAGACATGAGATATGTGTATGTTATAGCATCTTACTTCTGAGTGCTGTTTCTCTGCTAGTTGTAAATTTAGATTTTTATTAAAAAAAAGGACTTTTAGAAAACTGTTCTGAAAATTATTTTCAAATGTAACAATAACATAAAGCTGGAGCATTTCAAAGAAATGAGAAAAATGTTTTATGTGAAGAAAGGCTCAAAAATAGAGGATTTATTTTTCTACTACTCGAGACAGAAGAAACAGGCTTTACTGGTGCATATTTTATTTTCTGGGGAACTCTTAAAGGATCTGCTATTCGTCATTCCTGCTCATTTGTACATGACAAACTAAAGTAACAACTTTCATAATTTTATCATTCCCTTGGCAAACCCTCTCAAGCAACCATATTCATATATGCCTAGAGCAGCAGCAAAAGCTGCTATAAGAGGACAAGGAGTCATTTGGTCTTAATCACTCTGCCAGTGAAATGCTGCAGCTGAAGTGAACCACAGACACTTCCAAGGTGATGTGGTTTGTGGAATTAGTAGTGTTGGACAGAGCCACGTCTGCCTGGTTCAGATCTTGGTTCAGACCAAAGGCACTATACTGCTTTGTCGTGTCAGAATACCTGAAAACACTGAATGTTAATGACATCTGTCTGAACTACTGTCTTTACCACTGCTCCTGCTGATATTTCCCTGATGTGATATCACTGACTGAAAAAAACAGATTTCATTATTTCAAAACATAGTAAAAAAAAAAATTCATGGAATGCTGAAATATGAGTTGCAACAAAGCATGTCTGTTGTGGGAGTTGAAAAATTTACTTCGGCAAAAGAACCAGCTGTTACAAAAACCTTTTTTATAATATGTTTTCCTGATTTTCTCTACTTGTGTTGAAAACTATGATTTTATGGCAATTGTGTAGTCCCTTTTTTCAGCTGGTATATTGTGATATACACGAAAAAGCCAGGATGTGCAGGTCCCAATATTTGTCATTATCTTTTCAAATAGGCTCAATTCTCTTCTTACAGAAACCAACTAATTCTGAATTACTGTAATTTCTGACATATTGTATTTCCAAATATTTTTATATTTTGATCTCATATATTAGTTCGTTTTGGAACTTAAAATCTAAATGGCTCCCCTGGTCCTTATGTAGTAGAATAGAGGGAAAACATTAGGAAAAAGTATGATAGGTAGGGTATTTCTAGGCAAACTCCCTTCAGGAACACCTTCATAGCTCTCAGTGGCACAGGAATTTGATAAGCAAGAGGCTGCATGGAGCCTAACATGTTTAATAACTTTTCATGGTGCTGTAAATTATTTTTTAATTTATTTTTGTTTCAATGTTGATAATGATTTGTTCAAGGTTCTCCACAATTTAACTGTGCACAGGGTGAAAGATGAATGGTGTTTAACTGTCCTCTGTTCTGGTGTTGTGATTGCTGAATAATGGTGTCCTGCTCAGGTTGCCAGTACCATTCATGATTTTGCTGACATCTGCCATACAATAGTCTTTGGGGAAGTGGTTAGTTACAATAATATAAATTCAGTTTTTATGTGGATCCAAGCTTTGTGAGTAATAACAAGGGTTAAAATTAATGAATGTTAGCAGTATCACTGTTTGTCTGTGATAAATTTTGTACAAGACACAAGTTTTGCGCCCTGAATTCAACTGCATTTAGCATGAGACATAAGCTATATCATAAATTCCATTTCCTTCACGTAGATCAAGAGCCACTCCTGCAAATGACAGTGGTACTGGCTAGATCCTCTGTTGGATATTTCCCTTTGGTTACTGTGAAGCAGTGCTCTTCAGGACTAGTTGTGGTTCTTTTACAACCTAGGTGTCTGAAGCCTGTCTTTCTTTCATATAGTCTGAGAGCTGCTGTAATGTCACTCTTGCAATAACAGGTGAGAAAAGATTAAACCTAGAAATTCTCTAGACAACTCTCTGCTGTTTCCTTTGGCAAGTGAAATAAGAGCTTATTAACACAGCTTTATTCGCCCCAGGGATATTCTGCTTTTCTTGTGGAAATGGTCCAGCTGAAACCAGCCAGATCTCGCTTCCTTTGAGCTTGCTGCATGGAACAGACAGATCAGAAGAAGACACACAGTTTGGTTCACATTGTGTGAAAACAGTTTAAGAGAGTATGGAATCAGGGCTATGTTAAGAAAGCTGTTTTCGGTATCTCTGAACACTACCCACTTTCAGACCCTATTTATTTTCTTGCCTTTTACAATATGGTAGGAAGTAAAAAAAGCATAGCTGGGGAGGTAGTTCTGTAAGAGCAACTTACTCATATGAGCAGTTCTTTTTTCGAAGAAAGGGCTAGTTTTACATCCATCAACTGCATAGGAAAGAAAGTTGCTGATATTTTTTGATGAAACTGTAATGGAGATGGGCATTAATACATAAAACTGAGTTTGGTAAACACTATATCTAATGTTAGGCTGGATGTTACTTTCGCTCTTACTAGATTGGTGAAGGAGATTAATAAGAATTTTCAAATTTTAATTTTAGCTGCATTATTCCAAATCCCCAAAGTCCTCTGAGATGAATAAAAGTTATGCAATTAGAACTGACTGTTGACCTACCTAATACATTTTCTAGGAGCTATTACTCCATCCTCTTATCACTGAACAGGCATATCCCAGCAATGCCAAGAAAGATTACATATATGTATCAAGAGGAAAAATACTTCCATTTAAACAGGCCCATGCTTTTACTCTGAAAAAAAAGCTCCAATGATTTACTATGCAAAATAATGCCTTATTCAAAATAATTTTTTAAATAGATCAAGGAGAGTGAAGTCATTCAACACAGGATGAAATTTTAATCAATCAATCAGAGATTTAAATCGATATTATCAGAAACAGAATAAACATTAAATGCATGCAACAATCTATGTATGGTTCTTGATCCTGTCCCTGCCCAGAATTAGTTGTTTTATTCAGGAGCTAAACCCACTGGTCCATCGACCCAAAGCTTTTGGTCTTCTCCTTAAGTAAACTTGAAACGACTTAACCTTACAGCTGAAATATTTTAATCTGGCAAATATCAGTTCCTTTCTGCTAGCAGTTCAGGTAAACCATGTAGCTCTTAAATCAATTTTGTATTCGTTCTTTCCTGTGGTCTGTTCCAATGATTACATTTTACTGTTTGTGTTTCTTAATTAGTTTCTTCTGTGCTAATTTACTGCACAGGCTTGCTTTCCTTCAAGACTACTCACACCTTATTACCTGAGTTATTTTTATACTGAGTTGCAAGTGCTTACCTCAGCTCACTCTAGACTGCCGGGCTCCTGTCATCAGTGCAAGAACCTGGCTGGGCCATCTTCTGGGAATTTCAAACCAACATCAATTCTCACTGCTCTTCTTCAGAGACACTTGCTACATTCCCATGTATAGCTTGGCATTGTTAATGTTAACAAAACATCCACACATCCATTTTTAAGTGGAATTCTTTTGAGGATTCTCAAAGGCTGTTGGAGGAATTTCTGTTATTAGTTACTTTCTCATTATCACATTAGCAGAGTTGGAAGACAATGATCTTTTAAAATTTCAACGTCTCTCAGGCAATTAAGTCTCAACCCTTCAAAGAAGCTGGCTTCTAAACCTGTGAATATGCATTGTGTTATGTACCATATCATGATCTTCCAGTAGCACACTGGATAGCAACTTTATTTTTCCCACTTATAAAAGTATAGAAAGCATAATGGCCAACAGCAAAGATATTGTCTTTAAGAGTGATATGATCAATTCCAGCCAATAAAATATTACTGTGGCAGGATGCTCTGCCCTGGAATGTGGTCAAACTACTTGAACAATGCCCTATTTGAAAGACTCTCAGTATTAGATTGAGAGGGGCCGTCATGTGCTGATTTTAGTGCTGAATTATGCTAAAACCAGTCCACTCACCAGCACCAAAATTGACATCCTGGTAGTGATGCAAGCAGAGATGTGGCTGGCAGTCAACTGCTTTAAACTCTGTGGGTCCAGTCCCCTCTCACATGGTTAGATAGCATATTCCTCCTTGGATTGTGTGGAGATTCCTCCCTTGGCTTGGGGTTGTCTCCCAAGGATACTCGAGGCTGAGTGAAATACTTAATAATTGTTTCTTTTTGCTAGCTTTAATACACTTGCTTTAATATAATTGCTCTGATATAGTGCACTGTCATATCCAATACCATACACAACTATTAGTTTTAGCTTTTAGACTGTACAGCAAGTAATTCTGATTAAGATTTTTGCCTTGTCATATGGCATAATAAATAATTAATTTTGTCAAAAAGAATCTGGTTTGCCATCATTAATCCTGTGGGACAAAGTTGCTTAAAGTGTTGATAAAGTCTGGGGCTAAGATTGAGAAGGAGTTTAGAAAGCCGGGGTCATTTCTGCACCTCATGACTCAACAGAAGGGCTTCTGTAATAAACTTTGTCTGAAGCTCCCACTCCCACCTGTGACACTTATAAATTAGTAGCAATCTCTAAGCAATTGGTTTTAGGCAAAATGAAACATTATTTAAGAATTCGTGTAACATAAACAAGTTATCAACCTCAGACAACTTGAAAATATTGAGTAATTAATAAAAAAATTTTATTGTAATAACTTATATATCTGTACTAACGGAAAAACATCCAATCCATCAGTCTACGTAATTAACAATTTAATTTGCACCACTGAACAGGCAGAATAGGCCAGCATCTGAAAACAAACAGAAAAACCAGTACAGGCATGTCTTTATACAGAGGGAAACATCATCATGGAAATAACTTGAGATAATTTCATTCAGTGCAAAAGAGAAACGTGTTCAGGCAACTTCATCTCTGCTGAGTTTGGCTGGTGTTTCTTTGCTCCACAATCCTCCAGTTTACATTTTATGTATTGAATAATTTCCTTCTGCTAATAATGCAAAACTCCATACTTGGCCTTGTGTGCAAGATGATTGTTCACCATCTTTTCAGTCATCCAAATTATCTTAAGAGCCTTTAAATTTACAAAATTAATTTTGGTAAATTGGCTAACCTCACATATATCCTTTAGCTAGATTAATTAATTTTGTAAGAGGAAATGTGGTTGTTAAGTGGTGATTATGTGTAAATTGACTTTCTGTTTGACTGACTGTATAATTGACCAGCTTTGTCTGCCTATGAGAAGCAGAGATTTCTTTGCCCTGCCAGTCTCCTTTAGCCTCTTCAGTCAAAGAAGAGAAAGAGAAGATTCAAAGAAGCAATTCATTATTTGTCGTACACACATCTGCTTTAGGATGGGATGAATCACACCTCAAAAAGGTTCATTTGTCTCCCCTGATGGAAAGGGAAGGCTAAATTATAGTTCAGATAAAGTATTAACAGTGTGTCTATGGTTTGTCAGATGAATCTGGCCCTAGAGTTTTTTACTATTTTTATTATTTCTTTTTGTGAAAAAAAAAAAATGCTCTACTACTTATATAAGTATAGTTACTAGTTCTTATGAATGCAAGCATTTATTATATTTTATTATTTATAATTATCTATTTATTAACAGGTATCATACACTTGTTTAGATAACCATGAAAATGCTTTGTATTTTTGAAATAACATAATTTGTTCTGCATGTCACAAATAATTTTAGAAATGCAGTATTTGGTTAGTCCTCACCTTACTGTGAAATAGGTAAGTACTGCTATGATTAATTACAATTAATTGCTGCCATGTGCATTTAAGCTCTACTTCCCCAGAACACTTCATGCTTCCAGGTGACTGAACATTTAGAGGGCTCTGGGTCCTACGGGACTGCATGAAAAAGAGCTAAACTTTGTGTGGGAGATATTCCTTGCTGCTTCTGGATGCATGGAAGGGAAAGTGTGTTCGTTGACTTCTCAGCTCATGCACTGGGGTTTATTTGTACTGTACAAGGGTTCTGTGTCCTCTGGAGAGCTTTTGGAATGCAATCTGGAGAAAACTTTCATGGATAGAAACAGTCCTTATTCCTCAATTTCAGCTTGTCACATTTGCATAAATAGTATCTCATTAATTAGTCAGACGAAATTTCCCAGGCTTTTCAACTACTCCAACAATGTGATCTGAACACTCACTGGAACAGTTCCTGACATGCACACTTGACTTGCAACATTTTGCAACACTGACTAATTCTTCTTCTCTACTTTAGAGAGGAAATCGTCTCTACTTCCCTTGGTCTTTTGCTTCCGTGTCTTGAACTAAGGTTTGTATTTAGATTAGTCTGTGGGTGTAGGAACTAATGATATTTTGTAACTATGATGGTTTAGCCAGCAGTCAAGTCCCACTAAGCCACTGGCTCACTCCCCCACCAGCAGGATCAGGGAGAGAATTGGAAGAGTAAAAGCTGGAAAACTCAGGGATTGAGATACAGACAGTTTAATGGGGAAAACAAAAGCCACTCACACAAGCAAAGCAAAAGAAGGAATTAATTCATTGCTTCCCAGGGGCAAGCAGGTGTTCAGCCATCTCCAGGAGAGCAGGACTCCATCGCGGTAATGGTGACTTGAGAAGACAAACCCCATCACTCCAAACGTTCCCCTCTTACTCCTTCTTCTCCCAACTTTACATACTGAGCATGCCACATGGTGTGGAGTACCCCTTTGGTCAGTCTGGGTCACTTGTCCTGGCTGTGTCTCCTCCCAACAACCCGTGCACCCACAGCTTCCTCACCAGTTTGTCAGTACAAAAAGCAGAAAAGGCCTCGGCTCTGTGTAAGCCCTGCTCAGCAACAACAGAAACATCTCCATATTATCACCCTGTGTTCAACACAAATCCAGAACACAGCCCCAGAATGCACTCTGCACCAGCAAGAGTGAAGAAAGTTTACTTCACCCCAGCCAAAGCTAGCACAATAATTTTTTTTTTTTTTTTTTTTTTTTTTTTTTTTTTAAGGAGAAGACTGGATTCTAAATAATCCAGTCAATTTTTATTACAGCTGCACACTAATAAATAATCATGGTAATTTCTTCTCAATAGCTAAAACCCACCTTCTTTATTGTAGGCTTTACTGTGAGGATAAATCATCTGACAGGCAATTCCCACACAGCATAAGTGACTTTTTCTTGATTTCGTTGTGTGTGTTTAAGAAGAGAAACAATGAAGTACAAGCAAATGTGTGAAAGTAATCACCTCAAACATGCATAAAATTAGATATCATAAAACCAGATATGATAGTTGATTCCCCTCACTCATGGTATTCCAATTACAGTTGTTTAGTGTAAATATCTTTGTTATTCACTTATTAAAACTCCAACAGGCAGTGTTTTTATAGTAGGTGTATGTTTATGGGTATGGGCCTGTCAAAAAAATCTGTTTAATGTCTCTGAGTTTTGTAAACCTTTCATTGTTGTCAGACAGATTTTCCTAGGGGTGATGATGGGTGTGATGGGGTGATGGGTGATGATTGATTTGATTCCTTTTTTCAGGCTGCATGAGACTTTGTATAGCTTGGATCAAGCATGTAGTATTCACAAATAAGAAAGAATTCATAATATATCAGGCTGCAGGAAGTCTCCTTAGGTAGTGCTAATAATGAATTCACAGACAGACTAATTCAAAGTTCTAAGTAGCTAAATACTCAGGTTTTGTGTTCCACAGACAGCTTCTGAAGGAATTTTGCAACACTGACTAATTCTTCTTCTCTACTTTAGAGAGGAAATCGTCTCTACTTCCCTTGGTCTTTTGCTTCCGTGTCTTGAACTAAGGTTTGTATTTAGAGCACAACCTTGAGCTTGCCTGGGAGCAAATACAGTTCAGTTCCCCTCTAGACACTACTGTACATCAAACCATTATTAATAATGTATATTATAGCAGCAATAACCTTAAGTGTCAATAAAACCACAAATAACCTTGAGTAAGCATAAAATATTACAGTCATATTGACAAATGAAAAGGAATTAGAATCCAGGAGAGTGAGGGTATTCTATTGCTATATCCAAATCTCCTCTTGTGGAACCGTGTTTGTGTTGTACCAAGACTTTGCCTAAATGGAATAGTAGAAAGCCTGAAAGGCTCATGGCTATGTTTCCCTCTTGTCTTTCCCATACAACTGTTTTGTTTCCGTAATTTCTTTTCTTTCCACTCTAGTTTGATTTCCATTGGCCTTAACCATGCTGCTGTGCTTGCTAGTTCTCAACTTTTGACTCAGTGGAATAATTCCTGACAAAAGCACTGTCATCTAAGAATGCTGTAAAACTTGTCATCAAGAAGAAAATGTGTAACTTTAACGTGCAAATAACCTGAGTTATTTCAGGAAGAACACATGAAGTCAAGCACACATGTATACTTTTCTCTAATTGAACATCTATAATCCTAATAAAAGAGATTGTGTGTTTGATAAATATTTGGGATGTGATTCTGCAAAATAATCCGTTTTGATTTGTCTTTGAAAGCATAGTTAAATTTATGAGCCTTTGTTAGTGTTTTACTTGATCATTTATAGTAGGAATAATTTTTGCTTAATGGGTAAAATGTTTTAAAAGTAAATGGCAGAAATATTGAGCAAAGGCTACTAAGCTATGAATTTTCTGTGAGTTCACAGATACTATGAATTGTCATTCTCTGTACATTATCATTGCTTGCCACAAAACAACTTCAGCGATCTTGACTAAATTTTGTTTGCTTTAAATTCTACTTAAAAACGAAAAAGTTGTTCTAATCTAATTCATCAATTTTAACTAGAGATATCTGATTTTTGGAACAAGTATTGTCTTTCAAGTTTAATTTTTATTTTCACTTGAATCCTCCTCTCCATAAAAAATTCAAAACCAGCCAGTGGCTGCGCCTTATGTCAGTTTTGTGTCACCTTCCCAGTGTGGGCTTTCATCTTCTTTTCTAGCCTTGTCTCGCCTTGCCTTACCTTCCTTTCACAGAATCACAGAATTGTTAAGGTTGGAAGAGACCTCTGGAGATCATCCAGTCCCACTCCCATGCCAAGGCAGGGTCACCTAGAGCAGGTTACACACAACATGTTCAGGTGGGTTTGGAAGGTTTGGAATGTCTCCACAGAGGGAGACTCCACGACCTCCCTGGAGATCCTGTTCCAGTGCTCTGCTGCCCTCAGTGTAAACAAGTTCTTACTCTTGTTGAGCTGCAACTTCTTGTGTTTTACTTTATGGCCATTGCTCCTCATTCTGTTGCTGGGCACCACAGAAGAATCTGGTGCCACCCTCTTGACACCTGCCTTTGAGATATTTATATGTATTAATGAGATCCCCTCAGTCTTCTCCAGGCTAAACAGATGCTACTCTTCCTAAATTTTTATCCTGAGATCATCAGGTTTAATATTGACTTTTTCTTGCTGATGTTTTAATGACTTCCAGAGTAATTCCAGTGACTCAGGGTTCAATTCGTTCATCAAAACTGACTGCTTTGAACTACTTCAGCAGTACGACTGCCAGCCCCTTTATGCTTCTTTCTGTGTGAGGGAAATCTCTGCTTCTTATTTGCTTCACAATTCCCTTTTCATGTCTCCAACTAAGTTCTATGGCTAAGTCCTAGCTGCCAAGATGGAGGGTCTAGACTCGATGTCATTAACTAAATCTAAGACAATTCATTTTTCTAAACTGTGGTTTATAGCAAATTTTGTCTCTGGCTGTGGCTAATGATAATTTATATTACTTTTAAAAAGTGTGCCTCCCTTCCTGTTTTCTAAATCAGCTTTCAAATTGTCGAGATGAATGTTTATGGTCTGGATTGATAGGAGAAGGATCATTCTAAAATTATTCTTCCCTGTTGTTTTCCTGCAGCTGACATATTCAGCTCAGCTGCATCTTTCCATAATGTTACTTGCCTGCGTGCATCTCAAACTACCCAACGTGTACAGACAAGCTTCGGCTTGGCCTCTGCTTGTTTCCTTGGGAAAGAATGGATGTTTTACATGTTTGGCCTCACATCTGCTAATTCTAAGCAGATATGTCAGGTAGCCTTAGAAATATCAAACGACACTTGCACTTAAAAAAGTGAGTTAAGCCGAAAATATCTTTGTTAAAAGAATTTAAATACTTTATAGTGAATGAGAAAAATTTCATGTATAGCAAGTCAAGCCTCAAAAAAATCTCACCTAAAACTAATTATTAATTTTACCCTACCCAAAGGATTTCCTTGAAATAAAAGTATTACTTTGACTGAAGCAATTCCTTTCCAGCTCTTTTTGGTCTTTTTTTTTTTTTTTTTGGCTTGTTAGTTATCAGCTTCACCTAGTGAATGATTAATGAATTCTTAAAATACAGTACACCAGAAGACTTAAAGGAAAATACTCATTTTTTCCTGGCCTATATCTTCTGTTTATCGTCCTAAAGATCTCAATGATTCTTGATTGCCCTAAAGAAACATGTAAAATATACTGGTGGAAATAAAATCCCAAAGGCTCGCTCTCTCGTGTTACAAGATTAGTAGTTTTAGCATTGCAGTGTGATTCAGAATACCAGCACCACAGTAGTACAAGCTTTGGAGCACAGAAGAGAGAAAGAACAAAGTAGTTTCCAAAAGTTGACAAAGAGAAAAACGTGCTAACATATTAAATGCACCACCTAACAAGCTACTTACACTGTAATCAGCACTGAAATATAATTGTGAGACAAAGTTGTATGAGCAAGTTTAAAGGTACTGGCCCAGATTATTGGTTGGGATAAATTGGAACAAGGTGGAATAAAGTAGGATAAACTTCTTCATCTTGAGGTATTACTTTTATGCATTTGGGAAGTTGGCTTGCTAATATCTGAAGGAAAGGTCTTGCTGATAGCAAATACTTGTTTCTGCTGTTCCACCCAAAGAGTTTGTATGCCCTTTGATGAATTTAAAACAGCATGGGCTTGAATTTAACTTGTCTTAAATTTAAATTGTACAATTGATTTCTTTTTACTTTGATTCAATCTTGTATGGCAGCAGAATAGCTTAGAACATCAAACTCCTGAAACTACATGAACTGGCTTTTAAGGGACCTAGCTTTACAGATTGAAGCACTTGGGTTGCTTGCTTTCTTGGATTTTCTATGTAGTCCTTAACTTCCTACTTCTGGGAGGAGTTTTGGTACAAAAAACAAATTTTGAAAGCACTAGAAAGAGAGCTGACCCTCACTAAAAGAATTTGAGGAACAGGTCTCAGCAGCACTGGTGAGATTTGTGCTTCCCCTGGGAGATCCAACGAGGATCTGCCTGTGCACCACTTGTGCAATGGTGCGTGCACTGCAAATGGCATGTGCAGTGCACATCTGACAAAAAGGGAGAGTTTTGCCTGGATGGTTTTTCCACGGGCAGCATATTCATATGGGATGCTGAATAGTCCAGAAGTGAAGCAACAGACAAGAATTTCACATCCTCACACCCTCACAGCCGGCTTGAACAGCATCTCCATAGATTTCTAACAGTAGATGGGGGCAGGGATAACATATTAACAACAGAGAGAGCCTGGGGAAATTAATCTAATTTAATTCCTTCAAAAGCGCACAAAAATTTGCCTACTGTTATATGGAGGCCACTACTATTTGGTAATTTCATTTAACAAATCTTGATTAGAAAAGATTTGGGATGACAGAATCACCGTGACTGAAGTTGGAAGACACCTCTGGAGTCATGTGGTCCAACCCGCCTGCTCAGCTTCTGTTTGTTGCACTTCATTCCATGGTCTGGATGCCAGCAGAAACAGGATAATGAACACACAGATGCTGCTGAAGAGACCTAGGTCTATTTTGGAGACATGCAGCAATGGTGGAGGAATGTCACACATTTTATTTAAATGAGAGTCCCTATCTTCCCCTCAGTGTTGTGCACTGGTCCCCTGTTTTGGTATCCTGAGGCACAAAGCCTGTGCTGCTGCACAGGGGTCCAGATCAAGGCTGGGGCTGGATCTGCCCTTCTTTTTTGTAATGTGATGCCTGTGATATAACTGTAAGATACTATTCCAAAAAGCCAAAATGCCACAAACTTGGCTTTTCAGTCACAACTCAAATACTTTTAATATTAGCAGATTAAAGTTTTTCTATAAGACTCTTGCAGTGTTTAAAACCTTGAATTTTCTAAAATAACCTATATTTTCCAGTGCAGGCCAAAAATAATGTTTCTAGATCAAATTTTTCTCTGGGATGAAATTCTCTCTAACTCTGTTATGGATAATTACCCATGTATTACAAATCCCTACTTCAAGTTGCATGATTATTTTTAAAATCTGATATTATTTTTCTGTTTTCTGTCTTGGGTCCATAATTTCCATTATATTAGTCAATAATCTCATCTTTTTTATTGTAATACAAAGTAAAATATATCTTGTAGATATCAAACATGGAGCATGTGGTTTGGGGCCTTTTCCAATGGTGGTTATAAATGATACTTCTACATAGAACTGTTATGGCTGTAGATATTGGTGTTTCAGAATAGCCAGACTGCTCCTGCTCCTCCATGAAATATTTGAGTGCTTCCAGGCATTTGGTAAATCTTTCAGTAAAAAGCTTTTGCTTTCAAGAAACAGTGAAAGTTGCTTTTTCTTTGTCATTGCAGCTTTCATACATTGTACTGTATGTGAAAAGAGAGGAAATTTCAGTCTTGTGTCTTATTGGCTAAGCAATTTCAGAAGAAATAGTTATGTATGCTTCAGCTTATTTCTTCTGTGAATGTAGAACTGCAAGGATGGCTAAACAGAACAAAGGGGATCATTGCAAGTGTATTGGCAAATGGAATAGCTCAAATCAAACGATTAAAACATTCCAAGACTCAAATGGTTGATCAGAAATGAAGAAGAATATTTAGGAAATTATATTTAATTATAATGTGCAAATTTGCTTGTCACTCAGTTTTCACTGCCATTATCTAGGAGTGAAATCTGATTCAGCTTGAACAGGAAATGAATGTACAAGCTTTGATGTGACAGTGCCACCTGCTGTTACATTATGCAATTTGAAAAGAATTTTTTGGGTAGTTTAGACACTTATTACCACTATCAAAAGGCATACAGGAAAGTTTAGGAGCTGTTGTGCTGAGCTGGTAGCTTTAGGCTGTATTTGGTACTATATTAAAATTATTCTTTTTTATATGTAGCTAATTTGAGAGAATGGAGGAACTTCATTGGGAGGGACCCACACATACTCGTTCCTCTGAGAGATGACTGATGAACATTTACATCTCTTCATGGCCTGTAGAAGGAAGAGTCTATGGGGAGAATTAATGGAAGCTACACCTTCCCCTCCGATTCAGGACCTCAGCCTGGTGCATATGCTCTCTGAGTGCCCACAGCATCTGGCACATGTGCAGAGTCTGCAGAGGCCTGACTGCAGCTCAGGTGGGGCTCAGGAGCCTTCATACCTTGGCTTGCTTCATGCAGCAGTTCTGGATGGACCAAGAGCTGATCTGTTGGAACTCAGGATGCCAGGATAAAACTTGCACATATGTAGAACACAGGCATATATAAAGCAAAATTCTTTGAAAGGAAAAATAAAGTTTGGATTAAAGCATCTGCATCAGCAGTTGAACGTCTCATTCTCCATCCTTCAATGTCCTTTTCAACCTTCTCTAAGTATGTTCTACCCCTTATGAATAGAAGAGTGGAGAGACACCAAAGCAGCACAATATATTCATGCTGTGGATGCACCTTGGATTTATAATGAGCTGTTCTATATTATTTCCTATTTCTATTTTTTTTTGTATGGGCTTTGCCCTCTGCTGAGATCGGGTTTTTGCAAGAAAACACCAGGATCTTTTTCTCAAATAGTGATAGGTAATTCTGAATCCAGTAATGAAAATGTAAAGGTAAGATGGTTTTTCACTTAGTGCATTAGTTTATTTTATCTAGACTGATTTTCATTTGTTACTGCTCATTTTCGTGAGTTTCTTTTGGTATTTCCCCAACCCCACCCACTCTACTTTTGCAGTTAGAGCCCTGAATAACTTAGAGGCATTAGAAAATGGAATCTCATTTTCCAGATCATTCTTGAGCATGTTGAAGTACAAAGCTTCATACAGACATCTAGAGAATCCTCCTTCCACCGTTTCCCTGTTGTTGTTTCCCTCCTTCCACTGAAGAAAAAAAAGTAACTCATTCTTGCTTTTGCCTTACTTTTGTTTTATAGCTTTAAAGGAGATCTTTTTCCCTGTGGGGACTTCCCTCCTACTTCACAGTAGCTTACTGGCTGTAACTGGATTTGGTGGACAACCCTGCTGAGTGCTTTCTGAGGATCCTGAAGGATTGTACCAGTTAGATTTTTCTACCATTTATTTGTGAGGTATGGCTTCTCTTTACAAAGCTACGTTGATTCTTCCACAAGATATTTTTATCCAAGTATCAGATTTTTAATTCTATGGTTTATTATACTTTCTAATAATTTGCTTGGTACAATTTCAGATTTAATTCACTGAGGTTACCAGAGTAATTTTAAAAATTCTTCATCATGTTTACTACTTTCTATGCTTGATACTGAGACAGTTTTAACTGCATGGTTACGTGTGGCATGAATTCATTTCCTTTAGAACTTGTGGGGAACGGTATTGATTGCCTTTGGCTGTCTTCTCAGCCTGGCTGCTATATTTACAGTGTCCAAAAATATAGTCTCAGAATTGTCTGTGAAGTTATGTTTCATAATTATATACTTGAGCAATCCCACATAGCCTGCCTCTGAGATTTGTAACTTTTTAGACCTATCTGATCATGTCATGGCAATGCATCTGATGCTGTCTTGGTCAGGCAGCGATACTGTAGTGATATTGCTGCCTGTGACAGATATTTTGTGTTATGAGCTGATATGGCAAATTAATTTGTCTGCTTTGACTCTAAGTATTCTTTTATAAACTACTTCTCTGTTACTAGAACAACAACATCTGTCTGTCCTCTGCACATCTTGGAACTGTAAAATCTCTGCAATAATAACATGTTCCAATACAGAGATTTTTGGAATCAGTGGATATTAGTGATAAGTATTTCTGAACATGCTATTACCCTTATCTGCATTTTCAGACACCTATCTAGATTAATTTCAAATTAAAAACATTAGAAAGTAATTTTCTTTTGTTACCTAATAAAATTTTTGTAGTCATAACCAAATCTACTGTTATTGAAACCATACTTATGGACAGTAGCATATTTTCTTAATGCATGACCAGTCAAATAGCTCTAGCAAAAATCAAGGGATCAGTGATACACATTGAGGACACTTCAGAGAGCTTCACGTGTTAAGTTTCCCTGAGATTTTTTCCTCAGCTGTGGGCTGCTCCATGCACAAATTGGCTGATTTCCTTCCTTTCCACTGTCCGTGCTTTCAAACTAAGGTAGTTGTTGTCTTACCATTTAATGTCTACATTCCTCTATTTCTAGGATTTTGTTGACAAAATTTCTTGCCAACAGTCATTTGTTTATCTGTACGAAAAGTCTTCAAAATTCCTCATGCTTATTACTGGCATGCCTATGTCACTGACAGTGCTAAACAATCTCAGACTAACGGAGTTTATGCATACCTGCCTTAGCCTTAGTCTGCTGCAGTGCACCTCATCTATACCAAGGGTTTTCACGCTGGAAGCAGTGTGAGGCCCTGCTCTTTGTGTTCCCAATAAGGTCAAAAGCCAGAGAGTTTTCTCCCTATTTGGCTGTGTGCCAGCATGAAGGCACCTCATAGGGTCTGCTGAACCGACCTGCTGCAACCTTACTGGGCAGAGTGCCAAGAATCCCACCTCAATTTACATAAAAGAGGCTGAACAAAGAGCCTCGTGGCATTTTTGGGGTGTCCTAGCAGGAGCACAGACTCTGAGCTCCTGGCAATGGTTTTTCTCTGTAAGAGGTTGTTATTTTTGTCTTTATTAAAACTCTCTTTGTTTCAAACTCTCCCTTTGATGCTGTCCTGCTAATTTTAGCCACTGTGGATTGCTGGACAAACCCAGACGTGATGAACACGCTGAGAGCTCAATCGACCTGGCTCACAGCGACCTCCATCATTAGTCCTCACAGATTTTGCACTACTGAAGTTTCATTAACAACATTTTAATTCTCCTTAAGAGCTATGGATGACTTTGGGTAAAATTCATGCACAACAGTACACAGATCACCTGAGATTTCAGTTTAAAGTAGCTCTATTTATATGCATTCTGTTTACTGCATGTAGCAGGAGTTTCTAGATCATAACATGTAATAGGGTCTTGATAGGATTTACTGTTTTCTTTCTAGATTTCCAGAATATTAGTTTCTAAGGACACTAACAAAAAAGGAATTTATTTTTAGTCATTTATTCCTTTTGCTTATGTGGACCTGTTGGAGCAAGTCTGGGGGAGGGCCAAAAGATGGTCAGAGGGCTGGAGCAACTCTTCTATGAGGACAGGATGAGAGAGTTGGATGAAGAAGAACAGCCTGAAGGGATACCTTGAAGCAGCCTTCTGGTGCCTGAAGTGGGCCTATAAGAAAGCTGGAAAGCAGCTTTTTTCAAGGGCCTGTAGTGACAGGACAAGGGCAATGGCTTTAAACTGAAAGAGGGTCCATTTAGATGAGATATTAGGAAGAAACTCTTGAGGGTGGTGAGGCACTGGAACAGGTTGCTCAGGGAAGTTGTGGATGTTCCATCCCTGGAAGTATTCAAGGTCAGGCTGGATAGGACTTTGAGCAACCTGGTCTAGTGAAAGGCATCCCAGGCCATGGCCAGGTGGAACAGGATGATTTTTAAGGTCCCTTTTAACCCTAATAATTTCAAGATTCTGTGATTTCCACTCATGCCTGTTTGTAGGCAATTTTCAAATAGAGGTTGGAAAAGCTGCATTTGTGTAGATCTCTTCCTGATTCATGCATGTAGGCCTAACAGAAATTGCAGTTTCCATGTCAATAAGTTGAAAATTCTTGTGATATTCCTTTTTATGGGTACAATGAAGCTGACCTTTTTCGGAACTGGTGAAAAACTCAGAATTCAAGTACATTCAGTTATAAGAACTTTTAAAATTCCTTCTTTGCTAAAAACACATATGCATTATAAAAAGATCCCCCAAGACAATAATTCTAACTGATCTTAGTCAAATCATGGAAGAGTGAGCAACTTAAAAATCATGTTAGTTAAACCATGCCAGACATTTAATGCATGACATGCGTGATGCATTAAAATAAAACCGAGACAATTAATTCAAATGAGTTTCCAGACTACTACAATGGTCTGATGGAAGTATATATTCACATAATGAATGAATGAGCTTTCTTCAGCTCTTTGTCAAAACCACATGCTGCTGAGAATGTGAAATGCGGCCAGAGCTGATAAGACAAACAAGTTATATCTTTCAGTAATTTAAGTAACTGATTCTTCAGAGACAAGCACTGTTCCAGGCAATTTTCCCATTGGTGTAAACATATAAATGAGGTTAAAATTGGTGGCCTAATAAAATGAAACTTAAGAAAGATGTAATTTTCTCTGTGTCCAGGTGGTAATCTTGATATATGTCAGTGTAACACATTTACAATAAATGTTTGACGGTTGAACTGCCAGTGTTCTTAAAAGGGACCAGAGGTCTTCAGTTACAATCAAGGAAATTGCAGGAACCCCATTAGTGGAGCCACAGCCCAGAGATGACAGAGGAAGCCACATTTAGTGAATGTTTAGTCTCAGTGGAATTCTCCTGTCCCGTGCAGACATGCACACACATCACACACATCTGGCTGCAGAGATCAGTACAGGAAGCAGTGCTGCTCCTGGCATCCACACAAACACCAACAGCACTCACACAGACATCACCACCACCATCAGCAAGTGCTCTTCCTTCTCTCGAGACCACCAGGGCAGGGGTTTCCAGGCAGACATCCTCCCTGCCGAGCTGCACCCCCTTTGTCCACCACAACACACACATCCATGGGTTGCTCAAACACCAAAGCAGTCTGTCCCCATCATGTCTGGCCAGAGTCCCTGCCCAGGGCTTGGGACCCATTTGTCCATCCTCCAGCCCTGACCTGGCTGGTCTAGGTTGAAGTTCTGTAGTAGTTGTCCCTCAACTCATCACGTGACAGAAAGAAAAGGCATTACCACAGTTTGCTTACAGGTTATCCACTGCTTTTATCCCTCCTCCTCTCCAGTTTCCCATGCTTCCTCCCCAAGGAGGAAGTTGAGCTTACAGCACAACCTCTCAGTGTCCATATGGTGTGATGAGGATGGCTTCCAGCTGATTAAGATAATTGGCACATTTTGAATGATTACTATGTAGGAAGGCAGTCACTTACCAAAAGGGGATAAACAAAGCTATAGAATAGTATGAATTATATTTTCATCTTCCCCTACAGAAAACAAAAATCATATTGCTGCTTTTGGTATTGGATGAATGTGTCAAATAAAACTGGACATGTACTGTTATGATGGCACAGAGCATTCAACTCCAGGCATCAGTACAAGGCTGGGGGATGAAGAGATTGAGAGCAGCCCTGCCAAGAAGGACTTGGGGCTGCTGGCAGATTAAAAGCTGGACATCAGCTGGAAATATGTGTTTGCAGCTGAGAAAGCCTAGCGTGTCCTGGGTTGCATCAAAAGAAATGTGACCAGCAGGCCAAGGGAGGTGATTCTGCCCCTCTACTTCTCTCTTGTGGGTCTCTAACTGGAGTTAGAGATTGTCCAGCTCTGGTGTCCTCAGCAAAGAAATGACATGGGCCCATTGGAGTAAGTCTAGAGGAGGGCCATGAAGATGGTCAAGAGCTGGAGCACTCCTCCTGTGAGGAAAGGCTGAGAGCTGGGGCTGTTCAGCCTGGAGAAGAGAAGTCTCCAGGGACCCTAAAGGAGCCTTTCAGTAATTAAAAGGGGCTTATAAGAAAGCTGAGAGAGAGTTTTTAGCAGGCCCTGTTGTGGACAAGGGATAATGGCTTTGGGCTAAAAGAGAGTGGATTTAGATATAAGGAAGAGCTTTTTTACATGGAGTGTGGTGAAATCCTGGAACGGTTTGCCCAGAGAGGTTGTGGGTGCCCCATATGTGGAAACATTCAGATTGAATGATTGAAGGTCAGATTGAGCAGGGCTCTGAGTAACATGTTCTAGTTTAAAATGTCCCTGCTAAGTGCAGGGGAGTTGGACTAGATAGGACTAGATCTAGACTAGAGCTTTAAGGGTTCCTTCCAACTCAAACCAGTCTATGACAGCATGATTCTATGATTGTCTTAAAGGGCAGATATCTGGGAGACTGGACTGAAGGGAGTATGAGATTAATTTAGGTGTTTGCATGGTTTTTTTCTATTTCTTTCTATTAATCGACTACAGAGAAACATGATTGTCTCCATAAAATGATCCAGTCTACTTAAAACATGTTTCTGTTATATCCATTGAGAGTATAGGGAACCAATACTTAATGTCAAATACCTCCAACCATTTGGGATACAGTATACTTAATTTTCTCCTTAGAATGGAAAAGGCATCTTATGGCTTCCTGATTTTTGCACAATAGTCTACAAACCAATGAAATTCTCCAGGTTCAAGTGATCAGGCTGCCCAGCTCATATTTTGTCCCCCTGAAAAGTAATAACTAAGTCAGGACTGAACAATGATTTATGGTAAGCTCAAGTCAGCTTCCAGCTGACCTGTGTCTTTTGAGTACTTGTCCACTAAAAACTGACTAAATGAACTTCCTTGTGAAAAAATTTCTTAACCAAAAAGTGATTACATCAAAGGCAAATATCACCACTACGTTAAATGAAATTAGCAGAAGTCCTGACAGATCTAAACTTTTGGGTGTTTCCAGGAAGGTAAATGAAGCTTCTGTGCTTTTCACCCATTCATTGTGATGAATGTTGTCTTAGCAGAGAAGATCTCTCTGTGAACACTGGGTGGTGCCTGCAGATAGTCTCAAGGGATTTCATGGTAAAAAGAAGGCTTAGTAAGGTAGGTTATATAAAGAAAAAATTGCCCTGGAAAGTAGGTAGACTAGCCTGCTGCTTCAAATAATAAGTGGATTTTGCATATATAAATCCAAATCTAAACAGAATGTAGGTTGGTGAGATCTTATTTTTTATTAACTTCTGAAGAAATTCAATTGTTGTTCTTTCACCAGTGACACTGACATTAATTTTATTTTGCTAGCTGCAGTCTGTGACATATATTCCAAGATTATTCTTTCCTGAAGATTTTTGCCTCATTTCACTTAAAACTGAATTTCATTTCTACCAAATAATTCATTAGCTCTGTCTCTCATGTGTCTGGGTTATAAAATAACAAGTATTATATTAGGGGGTGAAGAGGAAAAAAAAGGTTTATTTTTCTTTGACTTTAGTGCTTCTTTTGTATTCTAAAAGCATTCTGAAAGTTGCCAGGAAGTTCTGTAAAATCGTTGGCTGAAGGGTGTTATAAAAACACACAAATGCATCATAGTTACAGAATGTAGTCACCTCTCCTACCTTCTCCCTGCTTCACAGAAAGCTACTTTGTGATTGATTAAATACTTCATCTTTGGTTTAGCATTTAATCTGTCTCCGCTGTCAGTAGTGCTGAGTGAAGTTAAAAGAAATGCCCTCACTTAATTTAACAAGTTTTTATGTAGTAACTGAAATCACCTGAAAAGAGACATTCTTTCACCTGATTGAATGTGAGGATACAGTTAATCAGGATGCCCTGTGCATATGGTGTTTCTTAAGGGGTGAGGAAGAGCAGCGTTCGGTAAATACTTTTTGAAGCAGATCTTAGGAAAGGACAGTGACAGTCAAACTTCAGAGACCCATGGTACACTCCTCAAGCATCCAAAGCCCAACACATGCCTTCAGTTTAAGATCTAGGAAGAATTTCTCATATGTCTTAGAAGCAGCATTCAGATATCTTCAGAGATGCCTTATAGGTCTCCTAAATACGTTTTCACATGAAAGAGTTCAAGTCACAATCTCTGCAAGGGGCTCTGCTTGTGCAATTGCAGCTGCTAAAGAGGTACCTACTATTAGCTGACTGCCCTCATATTCTGTGGAGATAAATGGTAACCACCTAGCTTAAATAGTCCTCTTAAAACAAGGCAATCTGCAAGCATTTACCTCCCCTCTGTTGCCTTTAGAGGGAGTCTAAAAGGTGGTAATTAATTAGGTGCCTCACTGCTAAGTGAAATGGAAGGATTAAGTGTTAAATGTTGATTTAGTTTAAAAGCTTTTGAAAATAATGGTCCTCAAATGTGCAGTGCCAGACAGCTTTAGCAATGCTACAGACATTATGTGTGATTCATCTTTAATCTATTCACATTCGTTACCTTCCAGATTTCATCACGTGGAGGCTTTTTGTCCCAGTAGACATGTGACTTCCTGAAGGACAGGCTTATTTTGCTCTTGCTCTTCAAGAAAACTTAGACTTGTAATCGCTGTGTTTTGCATCATATAAATAAATGGGAAAAATTAGGCTTCTATATGATCCAGAATCACAGTTTCACACCAATAGGTGTGTCTTTTACTTGTACTTAAAATGCAGCTAAAAGAACTATAGGTTGCTCTTAAACAATACAACCAATTTTTTCTTTATCTATGCTAAAAAGCTTTGCCCAAATGCATAACTTTAACCTTCTTTTTACAATAATTAAGTTATTTTCATGTTTAGACGTGTAGACACACTTGTTTCCTTCCTCTTTATGCTGTCTCCTACTTGTCAAGAATAGTATCAAATATGGGAGGAAATTACTAATCAAAATATATTATCTGACTTATTGTTTCCAACCGGTAGTGAACATTTTCTTCAATGCCTTTTTCAGTTAGTTTCCATAGTTGCATCATGGCTACTGTTGTGAAACACAGGCATCTGTCAGGAAAACCAGTTTTATTTTAAGAAGGAAAATTCTGCTCGATGCTTTTCATGTGTCAGTGTGAAATTTCACTCATACAACAGCTGTATGAGTGAAAAAATTAAATTACTTTAATAACAGTGACTATTTCAGTTTATTCTGGCTGGTGAGGGATGCCCAAGTGCCTTTCATGAAAACGATCATCAACATATTCCCATAGAAAATTAATATCAGATCTTGATTACTAAATCTAAACTTGAATTCATGAACTCTTAACATCCCTCTTAATCAAGAACATGTATTTTTGACTAATATATTTTTTTATGTGTCATTTGCTAAATGGCACAATGCTAGATTCTACACATATCCAAGTTGGAGAAAACTTATCCCCTTAAAAATGCCTATTTTGCCTCCATGTGTATTTACATGACCTCTTCCATGCCAAGAAGTAAACTGTAGTCATGAGGCTGGAAGATACTTATCCATATTGCAAAGCCATTATTGTATTTGGCATAATTGTTGGCAGCTTCATCAGGAAAAGGCCTGAAGACACTAGGTCTTCCCCCAGAGCCCCCTCAAGGCAGTTAACCTCAGTCTGTCACTAGTCCTTCTCCAGAATTTTTCAGGGGCTGGGGGCTCCATGAGGAGGGTGCTTTTCTCACCCTGACACTCCCTCTTTCTCCTCTTGCAGGCAGGCACACATGACAATATGTGCATAGTAGTCATTCCATTCCTGGAAAGAATTTTAGTATGAAACATAACAAGAATTTGAGACTTTTCTCTGTTCTCACCAGACTTTCTTTTAACTAGGGTGGCTCAAACATCTTTCGTTTGACACATGGGGAGCTTTCTGCCTATGACAGTTTCATGCTAATGAGTCAAAGTCTCTTCCTCTAAGATGTCTGTGTTGTCAGAACTCAGTAGAAGTCCTCTTCAGGTACCCACTCCAAGTACTGAGTTGCATTCCAAGTATTGAGTTGGTCTAGACTTTTGGCCAGATATTCAGTCTTTAGCCTCAAGATCCCAAGAGTCTCTCTAGCCTACTCTCTGTTTTGGTGCCTAAGGATGTGTTTGAAGCTTTTGTGTAGACATTGTAGTAGTGGTAGCACATGCATTGGCTAAATATTATTAGTAGTTGTATGTTTTTACAGATCCCTGACACTTTTGATGAAGAAACAAACAGGGTTCTGAAGCTTTTTTTCCCCACCAACTCCTGATTTTTCTTTTATTAGGCAATGAAGAAATTAACTACAGCCTTCAGTTGTCTGAGATACTTGATTTCAGCACACTTAACTTGACATACACTAATTTTGATGTACGGCTCCCAGAGAAATAAATTACATTTAACATGTCTCAGTAATGCAGCAGCTATAGAGAAAAGAATAGAAGAAAGAAACTTCTTTCAATGCATCAGCTGAACCCAGACATTGCTTAACCCAGACATAAATGAACCAGTGAACCAAGGACACTTGGGGAAACAACCAAGATAATGCCAGATTATGAGGAATAAAACAAAGCCACCTCATCCAACTCGGCAAAGGGTGGGATCAGAACCACTCCTCTTAAAGAAGGCAGAACTCCACTTCTTCTCAAAAAAGGAACCAGCTCAAAAGAGGATTTAGTATGTTGACTAATTAGCAGAAGTAAGAGAATCATGTAACCAGTGGAAGATATAATACTATTTAATAAGAGAACAGTATTATTTGTAGCAAATGAATATTATTTCCTTTGTTTGCTAAAATGTATAATACTGAAAAACTTTTATAGTCAGTATTCTGGCTTTGTGGAATTGCCATCCAGATCCCCTTTCTGCACAGAACTATTTATAAATCAAATGCCTTGACTCGGTGTGTGGATTAGCCTCTTGCACACAGAGTGGGAGAACCTGTTCTGGGACAACAGGATTTTTTTCATGAGAACAGCACAAAATTCTTCTAAAGGGTATTGATTCTGACTTCTGATGTTGTCATGGAGCTTCCAAACATTTTTGTTACTGCAAGACATGGGGAGTGATTATTTTTTTTCCTCCAACCTCATTTCTAGTGAAGAGAAATGAAGTGAGAGGTCAGGAGTGTGATCAGCCTGCAGCTGAGCACGGGCGGGTGCAGCGCGCTGTTCCTGGAGGCGACTCTAGTGCCCTGGCACCCCATGGGATGTGCTCCAAGGGTTCCTCACTGAACATCACTGCTGCTCTTTCACTGTTTGTGTCATGTTTGGGAGCCAAATGAATGTGATTTTTGTTTCATTTCTAATAAAAGGCCTTCTATTGACAATACAGGGTCATATATTACCCTGTTTCAGTAATTGTCTAGTGGTAAAGTGTTTGGTGTCTGAGCTGTTTGAGCTTAACCTCTGGAAATACTGTGTGTGATATAGACCTGGCAAACATACATAGTGTGTAGAAAACAAATATCTTCATGCCATTTGGGGCTAGAGAATGATATTGTGCAATTTTCATAGCTGATAGCAAAGAAGGAAGCAGGTTGTAAAAAGAATACAAAAACTAGCTTTCCATGTGGACTCTCAGACTCCCATTGTCCTACTAACAAAAGAAGCAGCATGCTGCATGAAATACTACACCATTCACATTCTCCCCCGCCCTTCCCCAATCTGCTGGAGGAATGCTGACAATATTATGGTCCAAGAAGCCCTGGAAGGGTAAACATAACACCAGACAAAAGGGGTGGTTAACAAGAATTTTTTTTTTTGTTGTTACAAGAATATGGGGTGTCTTAGATGGCTGGGCATAGTCAGCAGAGATTCATGATTTATATATTGGCCCTGACTGGCCTGACTGCTTTGTATGACAAAATACTTGGATTTTCAGATTACAGGACAGTAGTAGATGTGATTTTCTTTATCAAGGCTTTCGACATTGTCAGCCACAATATTCTCATATCCAAGTAGTGATATTACAGAGTGGATCGGTGGGCAACTAAATTGTAAAAAGACAAGTTGGATGATTAGGCTCAGAGAGTAGTTAGTGGGGTGGACTTTCTCTACCTGATAAATAACAGACAAGTTCTTGCAAGGATACTGCAGGGATCTGTGTGGTACACATCCATTTAATATGTAGCAATGACTGAGAGGAGATTATGAAATATGCCCTCATCAAGTTTGCAGATGATACGAAACAAGGATCAACCAGTATGCTCAGTGTCCAGGTTTCCCTTCAGAACAACCTGGACAGCTGAAGGATGCAACAAAAAAAGGCAACAACTCCCTAGGCTGTATTCCCTTCTAATCAGCACTGTTTAGATCTAGACCACTGCATCCAGGATTGGGTACCCCAAATACAAGAAAGATATTAATGAACTGGAGCATGTCTGTCAGAGCCCACCAAGCTGTCAGGGCTGGAGCACTTGCCAGCAGGTGCTGAGGGAAGTGGGCTTGTTCAGGAAGGGAAGAGGTGGCTATGGGGGAACCTAAAACCAGCTGGTCAGTACCCAGAGGGAAGCCATGAAAGAGATGCAGTCAAGCTCCTCGCAGCATTGCTGGCTGGAGGAAGAGATGTGGTAGACATGTATTTATGCAGGAGAGGCTCCATCTGGGAATTAGAAGCTTTTTCCCTATGGGGGAAATTGGTGGAAGAGGTTGCCAGAGAGGTAGAACAGTCTCCATCCTTGGTGATTTGTTGGGCAGTTACTTCTTCCTTTGGTAACTTTTCATCAAGTCAAAGGGACCAGTTTTGCCACTCTTAATTCTTCAAGAAACTTACAGAATACACTTTTGAAATTTCTAAAGCAATTATTGGATTAAACTGATGAAAATAGTAGAATGTAACATTCTTAGTAGTTTTTAGTTTTATCACAATATTTGTGATTTTGGTTTTGTATTTCTAGTTTGGTGTCCTTTCTTGCTGAAAGTCCCTAGATAGACATACAATATGTTATTAGGTGATTTCCATACCTTAATTGACTATTATATTTAATTGTGTTTACAAAGCTGAAGACAAACAAACCTGCTCTAATACGTATGGGTATGTTGACATAATTGTGCACTAATAATGTTGTTAATTATATTTTGCACAAGAGTAGGATCCCTAGACATCCATCAGGATAAGGGATTATATTTTGCTAGGAAGCAAGCAAACAGAATGGTTCTCATGCAGCACTAATTTGTCACTGTGGAAGATGTAGTTTTGCTGAAGGAGAATGGAGGTTTAAAATATGGATTTTTATGTGCCTAGTCCTCAAATGCCATAAGGGGATGTCAAAAACTACCACAGGATGACCTAATGGTTTACAAAGGTATTAATATCTGACAAAAACATCATGCCATTTCCGTAGAAGAAGATGGTTTCACATGGATTGATTTTTTTGTTGGTGTTTTTTTTTCCCCTTTTTCCAGTAAGAATTGAAGAATTTCAACAAAATGGGAATTTGTCAAAGAAGGAACTTTTCTACAGAAAAAAATTGTTTTGAAAAGAGTTGTTCACTTGTGTCTTATAACTAAATTCTGGAAAGTGGAATTTGGAGAGATGAGCTGTAAAACCTGTACTAACCCTCAATGTAAAGCTCCTGATGTTTGTGTGCACAAGAAATAAAAAGAAAAATTTATAGACTAAATTTAGAGTTGCAATAAAATCACAAGTGACTGATATCTTCCCTTTCTACATGGAATTAAGAGACACATCCTACCTATGCTGGATGCTAATATGCAATTTATTCTGCTAGCAGTGAATTGTGTCTTGTGCAGCCTTAAAAACTCCATGGGAATGCAGCAGGTGTCATATATTGAATAATAGATGTGTATTTATTTGGAAGTAAATACTGTCTCTTCCAAACAACAAATTCTTCTGGAGGCCAGAGGTCAGCTGGATGAGCCATAAGAGATCCATTCTGCTTACCTTCAGTATATTTCACTGCTATCTTTTTCCTGCTCATTATGGTTTTCACCCTTCTGTAAACATTTGAAAAAAGCTGACAAATGCAAAACATGCTATGTTCAGCAAGCATTGTAAAACACTCCTTGAGGTGTAAAGATGTACTAACAATGAGTGGAAAAAGAAGAGTTTTCTTATACAGAGATGAAAGAGAAGGTTACTACCTGTGATTAGTTTCTGAGGCTGTACTTTGATACTTGTAAATTAGTGTAGTCACTGGAAAGTGATGGCTACTCTTACCTCCTTTATGCCCCCAACTATTTATTTGCACTCTCTGAAAACATATTTAATACTAATACAACATGATACTTGCTTATTTTTCAGAAGATCAATACTTGAGCTGGTTTACTGCATGCCTTCATAGATGCAAATGTTGGCCTAGTGTGAAGAGGAGGGAGACTAGAATGGGAAGAAGAAGACAACGTGAAGACAGAGTTTCTTTTTACCAGGCACAGTGGAAAGATAAAGGCAGATTAAAACTACAGATCATCAGTAAAAAGTATGACACCAAATTCAGAACCAAATAATATGCAGGTCAGAGCACAGAACTGAAGTACAGTTTTATTTCCTTAGAGGAGTTTGTTGAAGTGTTGCTGCCATTACTTTACACATTGTAGGCCAGAGATACTGACTTCCAGAACCACAGCTCCTTCCCATCCTTTCCTTACACTGTCTCCAGTACTACCCCATGAGGTGCTGCAGTGGGAAACAGGTATGAATTACAGTCATCTGTCAGTAGAAGAAGAATAGCACCTTTTTGTTTTTTAAAGCCAAATCAGTTCTTCACTCTAGGCTGCAAGGTGGACCTACAAAGGGCTGTGTTGGCATAACCCAGGGTCCTGTATTGGGCCACAGAATGGGTGAGCATAATTTGATAGCCCTAAATCTCAGTTTTTCAAAATTGGGTTGACTACAAAAATTTCTTTACTCCCAGAGTGCGAATGTCTTGTTTTCTCATCAGAGAAAAAGAAACTGGAAATTAATGTATGAAAAGAAACTGGAAAGTGTTACAAGAATTAAGTAAATATGTTCAGATGACAGGGAATGTATTATGTTAAATTGTAATCTCTCCCACTGTATTTTATATTAGGATTAAAAAGAATAAGAAATGTATTAACACCAATCTTAGTAACAGCCTGGAAAAGTATATTTCAGTTCAAGTAACTCCTATAACAAAATTAATGCCAAAAAGATAAAAAATATGTGTTTTATTTGAATTTTATTTGATAATTTAACATATTAACTTCAAGTACTCAATCTAAAATGTGGATACAATTAAAATATCAATACTGAATAAGTTATTGTAAAGCTCTACTATCTTGAAATCTCCCAGATACTGTCTAGATAAATATTTCATTTATATGTGGAATGTTGATCTTGGAGGAGTCAATAGAATATCTACAGCTACTCTAGAGGTTACTTGTAAAACAAAAGTAATTTAATAGGAAGACTGTAATTAATTTGCATTGCTCAATTTTAGTCACTTAAAAACACAATTCTTGATCTTTGTTTTCTGTAGGATGCTGATGCGTAATCAATTTCTCCATTGGGCTATCCATGTAACTCTAAGAAAACCACAGATCTGTACTGTTCTCACATTACACATAAAACTTTGCTGGATTTTGCCATATTGCTCTGTTATAAACACATATAATAAGGTTGGCTTTCGCATTTGTATGTTATTGATAAGTATTTAAATCTAGTCTAAATTATGATTTTGGTTGCTTGTAATCTTGTAAGTTAAGTATGTATTGCTAGCCATGTGGGTCCTTTGTGTGACTAAAATATGTAAGGTTACCTTTTTCCTGACTTATCCATGTGATAAGATAACAGTAACACAAACCAGAATAGCAGGATGTGAAGAAAAGCTTTTGCTAACTCAGAGAAGTACAAAATCAACAGGAGATCCATCTGTCTGGATAAGAAATGACAGGTGAATACAGGAGAAGAGAATTATTGATCAGAAGAATGCACAGACTAGCAACATGAGAAGATGCAGACTTACAGAAGAAGATAAGAAAATGATGATTTACAGGATGAAAGAAGGGGGGAAATTAGTAAAAATGTATATAAGGGAATGCTGCTCAGAGTTAAGGTGTGCTTCTTGGCTGAATGCCAAGGCACCTGGCCATATTAACCATTTGCTTTATGTCTGTCTCCTATTGTCTTTATTCTTATTAAACCTTTTATATTTTACCAGAAGTGAACCTCATTTTTCACAGCTCTAACAGTGGGCTCCATGGTAAGAAACAGATTTTCTTACTGCACTTAGGTAGCTTTATGCATACAATGAAAATATAAGTGTTTTTTGTTACCAGGATTGGTTTTTCTGAAACCCCATGGATATACTACAAGACATTTTGCATGTCCAGCCAATCTTTTGCCACAGCACATAGCTAATGTGGGCCCAGGCTGATGTAGGTAGCTAACCTAATGACTCTTTATAAATTTATGCATATAATTTAATATATATTTACCTAATTGGTGTTGGTGACTGCAGTTAGCATGTAAAGGACTCAGTGCTGGATAACATGCACACTGTAAATTTTCTTGTTAGATCAGCTTTTCTTTTCCTTTCCTATATTTAATTTTGTGACTCCCCCATCCTCTAATTCCCAGCTTTCACAGCACCTAATATTGTCCCTGTTCAGTCCTGGGGGACTGGGAGTGAGGATGTAGGATCCCCTGCAGGAAAAGGAGCAAGAGAGAGATTACTTGAATGATCATCACTGCCCCTCTGCAGCACTGCTCTCCAGCTGCAAACCAGGTGCCCTGAACACAGCTCTCTTACCCTCCCTCTCAGCACTGAGTTTCAGCATCTCCCCTCTTGCTTTGCTTTTATCCATCACCTCTTCTTATGCAGCCCAGGCTCTGGGGAGCATTCGTGTTCTTATTCTTGCCTTCTTGGCAGGTTTCCAGGAGCAAAGCACATCTGGCACCATCCCACTCCCCAAAGAAAATCTCTTCTCACTCTTTGCCCATAACACGTCCTAGGGACAAAGACATTCTCCAGTAGGAGGGATCTGACTGCAAATTGCCTTTCCAAAAGATGAGCTTCCAAACGCATGTGAGAACTGATAACAGCTATAAGAAGCATTTTTCTGTGCTGTTTGAAATGTTATGGGCGTCAAGGGGATACACAGAGGAAGTGCTGTAGCTCCCTGCTCCATTCTCCAAATGCCCCACAGAGGTTGTGTAGGTGGTGCTGAAGACCACAGCAGTGGGTGTGGATGGCAGGAATAACCAGAAATGTCTCACACTGAACAGCATCTTGGGGAGTATGCTTGAACAGCAATTGTCCCTAGGAATTCATAGTGGTTATTTTCTCAAAGTATTGGAATTAGTCAGAATAAGGCATAAGTGAATGCATTATAATATAATTGTGATGTTTCCTAGCTTAATGACTAAGAGTTTTTCATGAATTGATGCTTCTTAAAAGAAGCAAACATGAGTCCATTAGTTTGATTCTTTATATGTCGCCTACCATAGAAATTTCTTCTCTTACTGTTTTGTTGAGACCAATGGCATGTTCATGGTTGAAGAACAGCTTTTGGAGAGGATCTTGCCGTCAGTCTCCAGGCACCAAAAATAGTGAACTGAACCATTTCTTTCACCTGTACATGTAAAAGGAAATTTTAACTCAAATTTCTTGTTCTTCAGTCATCAAGACCTTCTCTATTGGATTAAAATACTTTTTGAATATATTATTTTCTTTCTAAAAACTTATTTGCTGAAATAGAATAAGTGAACTAAACCACATGGTTGTTTAATGCAAGTAATGCATTTTCTGCTTTATTATGGCTTCATTTTTATACCTATCTCATTTTTTCCCATGGTGAACAGAACTGTCCTACTAGCTTCATCAATAATTAGCAGTCTTTCTGAAGATGAAACTTGTCTCCTTCCCTTTTTCAAATGTACTCCTGTGTTCATATTCAAAGTTTCAATTAAGTTTTTTTTTTACTTCTGCAAGACACCAGAACATATTAGTTCACTTATTCACTGCGAAGTGCACATGATGTTAAAGCTAGCAACACTTTTCAGTATCTCCTTTTTAGTAATTCCTTGCATAATTTTGAGCTTTGTTCCATCAAAGGAACTCAAAGGGACAATCCCAACAAAGATATTCAGACCACACTGTGTGACTTGTCATCCTTATTTGCTACTCTTAGTTCCTCAGTCATACTCACCCCCATTAGAGTCATAGAGCCATAGAATAGTTCGGGTTGGAAGGGACATCAATGATCATCTGGTTCCAACTCATCTGCCATGGGCAGGGACACCTTCCCCTAGACCAGGTTGCTCAGAGCTCCCTCCAGCCTGGCTGTGAACGCTGCCAGTGGATGGGGCATCCACAGCTTCTCTGGGCAGCCTGTTCTGGTGTCTTACTACCCTCAGGGCAAAGAATCTCTTCCTAAAATCTAATCTAAACTTACCCCTTTTCAGTTTAAAGCCATCCCTTCTTTTCCTATCACTTTCTTTCCTTGTAAAATGTTGCAAAGATTTCCCAACTATCCTCAAATTGCCTGCTTCAAAATCAGAAGCTAAACAGCCACTACCACAGTACCCCTATGCCGAATTCTAAAATCTCTGCAGACATGCAAGGCATTTAATTTAGGAACAGTAATGAGAATCCAGATATGTTGCTTCTAGGATGTGAGATGCTAATTCTTGATGGCATTTCATGCTGCTGAGTATATATATCTTTAATGGCCTATGAAAATTCTTAAATAAATTTGAATTTTATTCTAGATTATGGATCACTGGGCCTACAACCATCAAATTGAAAATTTATCTAGGAAAATAATATTTGACAATGATTCCCCACTGTATTCTGAGATACACAAGTCAATTCTTAAGCCACATAATTAAAAAAATATTTTTATTTCTTGTATTTTAAACACTTAGTGGTACAATTCACTAGTTCTCCATTTCATTACCCAGTGAGTATTGTTTGCTGAAACAGTTTAAGTTAGTTTTAAATTACATGGGGTTAGATTTCACTGATATAATCTCTATTTTAAAGATAGAAATCCTTGAAAGTAACGAGTAAAATTAATAATTTAAAAAAATTAATTGGACACTATCCAATTGTTTGAAAACTTGATTTCAAGCAAAGATTGTATTACTGCTTTACAAATAAATAGAAATGGATATGTGAGTACACATTTGTGTGCATTTAGTATAGTAGTGCATATTGCGTGCAGTAACTTTACATTTGACCTTGAAATTTGCTGCAATTAATGGAGAAAGGGAAAGAAAGAAAAACAACCTTGGGAGAACAAACCATTTGTGCTTCTTTTTATAAGAACAGCACTAAATTCTTATGAATACTTGTAAAATCCATAGTTTTCGAGCCCATTTTATGTGTCTATAAATTAAGTAGTATTTTTACTGTAAAGGAACATTTACATTTAATTGTGTCTCATAACAGCAGGATCTAGTACTGTTTCCCTGGGCAAATACTGCTAGATATTTTCCCATCTCTTGGTATGGATTGAGATCATTATGCTTCTGTCTTTTTCAAAATTTATTGGATAAGTGTAGGATATAACTAAGGCAGATAACAAAGAGATTATAAGGTCCTGAGAAAATAATAGAGTTTTTTATTCCTAGATACACCAAAATGTTTTATAGTGCTTTCAAAAGGTGCAGAAAATTGGACCAGATGAAGTGCTCTTTCTAGAGTTAAATCAGGAAATAATTGGCTCCAGCTTCTTGCTGCTTTCACACCACACAGTATTGCTCTTTGAGGTCTGTCATCATGACTTGACTTCTCCTTAATCTCCTGTTCATATCTTAGCAGGTTTATTAACTTGGGCTCAGAATCACTCTGAGAATGTCTGATGAATTTCTGATTTTGAAGCAAGGCATTCATTGCTTGCTGATGAATCCTTGCACTGTATTCTGCTATACAGCATAAATACACCTCAAGGCTGAACAGTGGCAGGTGGCAATGAGGATGGAGGAGTCATGCAAAGTGATGAACTTCTGGTTACTTGATATGCCTGGTCTCAGTACAGTGTTTGAGAGAACCAAGGTACAAACAGCCACACACACAGATGTGCTATGGATTTCAGGAGATAAGAGAATTGGATCGTGCAGTAGCAAGTAGCTGGTGCAGAAATATCTTAACTCTTACCACTTATGATCAGAACAGTATGCCCTTAAGCATTCCATGTCTGCACCATGATCCATTTCTTTCTACCCTCATGCTGGTGTAGTTAACTAGAACACTGATAATCTGGTAGCAATTATTTCAGTAAAAACTCATTTTTTATGCTAGTTTCAAAGTTCAAGATCATTAATAATAAGTACAGATATATTGATGCTGTTACATTAGGGCATTTATGGAGAAGGTTAAGTTCTTTGAAATATAGTATCTCTACAGACAGAGCTATATGAATAGAAATGTTGGTAAAATACATAAATACCTAAGGCAACTAAGGAAATGACCCACTAAGTAAAATTCACCTTTGGTAAAAAAAAACTTGAGAAGATTCTGCATGTCTAAAGATCCAATTAAAATTAAATGAGTCTTTGGTAGAAGCTGCATCATGAAAGTTTTGCGAATTTTTTCTGAAATTCACCAGTTTCAAACATAACAGGAAGAAACAATTTTATTCTTATGCTGGAGAGAAAGAATATGTGAAGGACAAGAATAAGATTTTGTGCCAATATAGAAATCAGTTGTGGGATGATATTTAATGGACTGCTTATCTGCAAGCAAACACAAGATGACAAGTCAATTATTTCAAGCTATTGCCAAAACATCAAAATATGAAGCAAGGACATGTAAATAAAGTACATCCTATAAGAGATGGCAATTAAACACTTCTTTACTCAACATTGGTAAGTCATCACGTGGAACTCTTAAACATTTTTGGGCCTTGTGCATCTGTGAATATATGAGGCCTACCTAAAGGAAAGTAATCCCATAGAAAACATTCAGAATGAAAAAGAACTCAGATGAATTGCAATCTTTTAGTCCTGAGAAAATTGAGAAGGTTTAGCCAAAAACTTGGAAACAGACAAAGAATATGGGAATACCGTATTTTCCATGTCTGCTTGTCTGCTGTGGAAGAATAAGGAGGTTTGGTCAGCTGTGTAGGAATGAGAATTAACATGAGACAAACTTTCTAACCATACATTTGGTGGAGCACCAAGATCTGAGGTGTCTGTGCAACTGTAATACTGATGTACTTGAAGACTAGATCACACAAGTGCCCAACACTACAGCCATAGAACTGCTTCTGCCTCAGAGTGCAGGGGTGAACCAGAGGATTTGTAGAAGGGTCTTTCATTCTTGTTGTACTGAAACTCCCACTGTTGTATACAATTTGGTCTTTTGTTCCCTATGTCTTATAGGTCCCCATTTGCCTGTGCTTCTTTTGCTTATGATCTGTAGACTTTGCACAGTAGTCTGCACAGAGATCCGTGGATTCAGTAGGAGCCAGGGTCTCCAGATAAACCAGGCTCAACCCTGCTCCAGCAGGGTGATCATCAGAACTTGCCCTCTGGACTCCCTCTCCCCACACACCTCAGCACAGCTGGGATGTTAAATCTATGAAAGGGAAAGAGCTGAGCTGTTGTGTGGTGGGAAAGACATCAGATGAACTCAGATGATTTCCTGTGTACCTCTACACAGGAGAGCTTATGCAAATTGCATTGCAATCAGTAGAAATGGAGTTCAGTAAGGGTGGGTCAAATCCTCAATAACTTTTTTAGTGAGGAAAGAAGGACGTTGTCCTTTGATTTGTTTTGATAAGGCACTTTTCATCACAAACAATGTCTTTTTGATGCTTTATTTCTAGACTGTGAAAAGCACAGAACCATGCCTTTCTTCTCCTTAGCCAAAACTCACTGCATATGTGCCAGGAAATCTCAGTACTATTATCTCGTTGTTGTTGTTGTTGTTCTGTGGGTACCTTTTTACCCTAACAACAAAGACTAGACCTGGTTTGATTCTAAGCTGTAATTAAGTAGGCTTCCTGCTACCCAGTTCCTTTCAATGAGCTAACTGTTACCAATAGCACAATATAAATAATTTCAGATTCAGTCTCCAAAGCAACAGCCTGAAGGGATCATAGCTAACATATCTTTGCATATTGAGTGAAACAAGCATACACCACTTGGGACGGAAGGCATCAAACCAAGACATTTGGCTACATGAAGCAGTCTAAACAGTGGCATAAAATAGTCTGGGAAGTAGTCTCATAAGATGTTTTTTGATATTTTCAATGTGTACTGACAAAATACCTTTAGACATGGATATGCTCTGTAGTTCTTGTCAGGAAAACACTGATTTTAAATGCACCTTCTTCATCAGTTCAGAAAGGAAACATTCCTATTTAGGAATAAAAGAGATAAAAAGTAATGTTGATCTATACATTTCCTTAAGATTCTGTGCCTCTGTTTTAAGTTATCACGACTCACCAAGTATGGCAATTTCCAATGGTTTGATAGAATACAGTTGATATTACCCCCTCATTCCCTCTTCACTCCACCATTTATTCCCCAAATAGTTTCACCTCTCTGCAGTTTTTACCTCTGCAATTTTATATGAATGCCATTTATAATAGCTACATAGCAAGTGGATGACAGTGGAACTTAAGAGATGAATTTATTCTTCTGTGTGCACAATTGTGAGATGATACCCAGCGGGATTAAAGAGAACACTGTATATTAAAGTAACATAAAGTGTCTAAAAGAGTGTCAAACAAATGGTAGTTGGTTGCATGGCTTACTGTGTATCACAAGCCAGTTGTGTCTTGCCTATTACATACATGCACAGAGTTTAATAAAGCCTTTTGCTTCTTTCTGTAGAATTCGTAATAATTTCAGTGAGTACTTTTAACTTCTGTCTTTTTTATGTGAAGTTAGGGAAGCCTAAATTCATTCCATAAAAGTAAATGCAAATTTCACACCAACTGATATTCAAGTAACATAAGGTAGAATTTGTTTGTCAGAGGGAAGGAATTATGAACAATCAATCTCATGGTACTTGGACCTTACATTCAAGGAACTTCTGAAGTTAGTGAGTGAGGACTTAGCTGAATGATAAACATTGAGCATAACATCAAACATAAATTCTCTTGAACTAAGAGAATTGCTTCTCTTTTTTTCATCTGGTTAGAGAAACCTGACTGTAAGGTGGTTAAATGGAAAAGAGTTTTCCAACCAAAGCCAACCATTCTGGATTTTAGGACTTTTTTCTTGTGAAATTGAAACTTATTACAGATTACAGTCCTTTTGTTTTTCTATCAGTGATAGTCCTTGTTTGTGTAGCATGGTGAGATTATTCACTCTTATTTCTTAAGTAATTTAGAAGGAAATTTAAACTCTCCAACAGATAATTTTAGAAAGAGATAGCATCTGAAGAGCATTGCAACATCTTCTGTGTTCTTAAATAACTCTAGGCTGATCTATTTTCTTGTACGTGCTTAGTCCCCTTCATTCCTGAAAGCAGTTTTTATTCTACTTTTCTCTGTCATGGGGATGAAGTGATTTCCTCTTTCTAAGTAAATATCCTTCATTAAAAGAACTCTTCAGCCTAAATCTGTCGTGTCTATGAGAATAAATTGGGTTCCCCAAGAGAATTTTTCTAGCTTTCTTACTATCAGTTTAAAATTGTTGAGTTTACCCTGTCATACTTGATAGGGCTCTTTCACCATGAGTTTCTGTTTCTGACTCAGATCTAAAATAAAGCATTTATGTCTTTACATTTTCCTGTAAATTAATCTTACAGCAACGGAACTTGGAGTTTTCATAATTTAAGTCACAGAAATGGTTTATTTATCAGGGATGCCCTGCAGAACACTCCAGTCATTACAGCTGTATTGTAACTTAACCATATCTTTCTCAAAAAATTACATTCTGTCCAAGATATTAGAGGACCACTTTTAGTGTCATGATATAGAATTGCATCCCACAAAATTGATTGTCCTGGAGTGATTACAGCTGCAAGATGCTCTGGAGCTCCAGGTTATGAGCTCTAAACACCCTTGACTTTATCAGTGGAGGGACATCTACCTGTCTTATTACAGCTGCTTCCACGTATGCAGAGTACTCAGAGCAGTCTAACTTGCAGAATACTCCTAAACTGGTGATCCATATTCAACCCCCTTAGGAGATGGCTGCCTGTCCTTATGGAGGCAGGGCTGAGAGGGAGAAAAGCAATTTCCTGAAGTGCTCATTGAATGACACTTCTAATCATTAATGATTGTTTTAGGTTTTCATTGAAGGAATCTAGGGAGCGACCTCATTGGATCAATCCATGAACACATCAGATTAATGACTTCAAATGTACAATTTTTTTGGTCTTTCAGACTTCAGAAATATATTGTAAACCTGTTTTATGACTATTGTTACATGTTGAATTTTTCTTTCTTTATGACATGTTTTCCAGAAAATAATGTCAGGGCCCATGTGCACCTACCAGCTCTGGCACCCTCTCTCTGGCTGTCCTTGCTCAAAGTGCAGCTGTAACCCATATCATCCTGTTGGGAGAAAAGAAGGGAGCTACACAGATGTTTGGCTGTCACTGTGCTGCTGGTTGACTTTGGTGTCTGTGACCAGCCTGCCCTACTCTTGTTTGAGTGTTGTAAAACTGCCCTTGTGTTAGAGGGGACAGTGCCCTGCCTGCCTCACTGTCACTTTCCCCTTCCCTTGGGGAGCAATACACACTAACAGCTATTTATTAATTTATTTTCATTATTATGATTCCACTAAGGGAATACACAGGCTAACAGAAGCAGTTCAGGGTAGCTCAAGTTTAAATCTGGATGTGTTTGTTCATCCACAGTGATATAAATTAAATCACTATTCCAAAAGATTGGATAGGATAACACATGGTGAGTTGAAAATAAAATGACCATTGGCTTGGGTAGGCTGAACTCTCCTTTGTGTAGTGAGTATGGACATCAATTTATTTTGCCCTGAAATGGAAAATGATTGTCAAAGATCCTGCAATTTAATCTTGTTATGTGTCTCTCTGACTTTAAAGCATTATGAGAAAGCTGCTAATGTGTTGCCAATTGATAGCTTAAAGTATAATTTTTTTAACATTTTATTGTGTTCTGTAAAACATGAAAGTGGCATTAATTTCCATGATATGCAAATGGTAAGTGATCATTCCTACTTGGCATTCCTGATGAATAGGAAATTATACTAACAACTTTCACTATTCTATTCATTTATTGCTGGGGAATAATTAGAAATTAATGACTATAGAAAGTTGTTTTCTTTTGCAAAAATGTGTCTTTTATCCTTTTTTACCACATTTATTTTCAACAGTATCTGCCTTTGTAGCTTTATCTTACACAAACACTTTCCCTCTACCACTACTGACACTGGAGTTTGAATACTAAAATTTTAAATAAGAAAAGTCTTTCCAAATTATTCCTGTTCATTGTTTAGTGCTTTAGTGTTATTATATTCTCTGACTGAGATCTAACGCTAGAAGAAAGGGGAAAAAAACAGATTTTGCTAAAAGTAAGCATATTTTTGCCTCCATATTGGGCTCTGTGACCTTCAGGTTAGTCACCAGGATGCTGAAAGTCAACTACATCACACATTTTTCCATGGGCCATTTATATAGTCTAACTAGTTTATTTTATGTTCACAGAAAGACCTAGTTATGGGAAAATGCGTGTGTTTTTATTCAGTTGCTTAGATATTCTTGGCTCCCAGTTACTCATCCAGATAGACAAGATGACTTCCATAAATCTACTGCCATTTGTGCCAATTCTGTGGAATATCTTGGCTATTTTGTGCTTATTGTCATATTTTCACATGACAATAAGCACATTTGGACATGCCAACTGAACTCAGTTCCTTACTGACAATAATGAGATATCAACTCCTACGATTTCATGTAGACACCTAAATGGAAATGTCTTAATTTGGAACTCAAAAATTCTCAGAGATTCTTCTAGACCTCTTGCAAGATCTCTCTATTCTTACTTTTACTACAGAGAACCTAATTTTACCTTAGTGCTGTGTAACTGAGATTTAGAGTTTTCATACCTAGTTCTGGGGCTGGAGTACACCTATACCCCACCTGGCTTTCAAAGGGACCAACAATGACTCATCTACCTGACTTCTCAGGCATATTGCAAGGTATCTCCATGTATGATAGATCTGTGAACTAAAATTGAGTCTATCACATGTGTAAATGATACCTGTCTGAGATTGTTAGACACATACATAGACAAATTACTTATTACTATCTTTTACTATTACACTGTGCATGGCTGTGTACTAAAATGATCACTTGATCCTAAGGGGACATTTAGGCTGGGACACTAGCTCTGATTCTGAGACCAGCTGGTAAAATCTGGCTATATCCTTGCTATTAAACTGTCTTTGCTTCCAATTCAGAGCATCAATATTCAAACTATACTGAAAGTGTACATTGTGTTGCCTAATTCACAAGCTGTGCCTGTTTGGAAAGAGTGCTAATTCAGTGAGGCTAATAGTTTGCTAGAAACTAGTGCAATAACAATACTATGAATGATATCTATCCTCTCAGTGCCCAGTTCTTCCTTGGTGCTGTTCATTTAGTGTAGATGCCTCGTTATTATTGAGAAGAATATTGGAGGGCCTGTATGGAATTTCTAAGCATGTCTCATAACGAAGATCTGGCAACCAGAAGTTAAGGCATTCACCAGAGAAAATTAGCAAAGCTGTTTTCAGGTGAAAATGTTCCATTTGATGTTATGTGACTATATATCTCATCTCACCCTGGAGAATAATATAACAGCCAGCAAACTTCATTTGGAAATAGCACCGTGCCCATCAAAGAGGAGCAGTTTGTTCTAGAGTGGAATGTGACAGCTATTTGCCAGGGAAAATAGCATTGCAAATCTGTGTAGGAGTGAGGCCAGGGAAGAATCCTGCATGCAAGGGAAAATACAGAGAGACTGTAAGGAGGTGAAAGGAGATCAACAGCCCTGAGGTTATTTATGTTGTGGAAAGTTAGGTAAAAAACAAAAAAATCTCACTTAGTATCTTTTGCTAATATGTCTTGTCTTTAATAAAAGCTGTTTATCTGAATGCAGCATATTCAAGAATACCATACCCTGAAACATCATTTTAGCTGATGTGGAAAGCTACTCAGTGAATCAGTCCCTGATGCAAGTGCAGTCAGTGTTCACTCACATATCCTATCCAAGTACTGATCAGGCCAAATCTTTGCATATGCTTCCATCTGGAGAAGGCTTTGTGTGGGCACAGTGGTTTTCCTGAACAGAGTAATTACCAAGACTTCAAATTGTGAGCTGCAGGTCTTCCACTCATAAGATATTGCACTGACTTAAATAAAGGGATTATTACTAAAGGACTTAATTATATATGAGCTCTTTTCATGTAGTAGTTTATTTCCAATTTTGTAGGGGTGAAAGGAAGCATTCAGACAGGATAATCTTAATTACACTTTGATGGGAGTGGAGAGTGCTCTCAGTAGGGTAGCAGATTGTTGGTCTTAAAAGGAGAACCAATAGACTGACAATCCTTGAGAGATGACTGTCAGATAAAATGACAAATGTTTTCAGTGTAAAGTTAGCACATGCAGGGTGCAAGAGTTACCACAAGACAGAAGGCAGCAAATTATTCAGGCTGCTGCTTCTCAGCTCCATGAGGGCAATGCTGTCTAGAGCTTTACACTGCTGCTTAATTTCTGTTCCATAAATATGTATCTTTACAGATAGATGTATGTTATAGCTATCCCTGATTCAAATGAAAAATAATTTTATCCACATTTTTAAACACTTTTTTGTTCATTTTACTGAGAGAAATAATACAGGCATTAAGATAAACAGGGCTGTAAGCAGGACTCTGCCTGCACTCCTGTGTTAATGCAGTCCCCAAAAACCAGTTGCCAAGCATAGCCACAACCATTGTACTACAAAAGCGTGTTAAAATAATTTTTTTCTCCTTTAGTGCCTCTTGCATGGGCTTCTGAATTTCAAGCTTTCAAAGCTTTTCAAAGCTTTTTTCAGCTTTTCAAGCTGAACAACCTTTCTAGCATGATGCCACATTTTACGTGACATTAAATAACAATGTACATGATGTTCCATGGTGGTTTTAGTTATTTCTCAGGAAAACAAGTTTCCTCTAGGAATCCCTGGAAGCCTTCATTCACATCAAGCATTTTCTTTATGACTGAGGATGGTAGAGAAATGGCATGTTTGGAGACCAGTTTAGAATACTTTTGAGACATAAGGCAGGTGAGAATGGAGAAGAAATGGGAAAGCTAATGCTACAAAGCATCACTATATTCCTCTGCTAGGGGGAATTTACTTTTTCTATATTCTATATGCAAAGGAGATGTGAACATGGAGGAAGAGTCCAGAGTTGTCTCAACTGAAACTGTTCCACTAGTTAGAAACACTTTGTGACAAACTAATAGAAAAAAAAATCCAGTACATAAAATAGCTTTACAGGAGGACTACAAATGTCTCAGCTATTACATGACCACGACCACTATATTGCAAGACTGTGAGGTCTAATGGCATGTTATGGATCCCTCCAGACCAGGCTTACACTTCCAGACTTGCCTGGAGCTGGTCACAGATGCACTGACCTCGTTGCTTCATGCTCACACACACAGAAATGGGTGTCTCAGCTGACCCCCAGTCTCAATGGTCTCCCCAACAGCTGCCTTGGGCCCCATGGCTCATCCAGTAGCCAGCACAATGACCCTCCTGGTCTCTAGGTTTGACACTGGCTACCAAGCTCTTACTCTACTTGCAGGGTAATCCTGCTTTTATCCTGTTTAATCCTGTTTTCAACTTATCCACACATTTCGCCATTTTTATGTGTAGTAAGGCTAAACTTCAGTGAAGATCTTCTGCAGAACCAAACAAATTTAGATGGGGGACTGGCAAATATCTCTCACCATACAGGCTATCAAACTGGACTATTTCTCCTGACAGAGAACAGTTATAATAAAATCTAGCTGAAAATCATCCTCTGAATAAAGCTTCTTTCTGAAAAGGCTTGTGCTGGAGAATTTTTATGGTAGACGTCAAGGAAAGCTAAACACATTTGTGCTTAAATCTAACAGAAACAATAATGAAAAATGCTTGCCTAAAGTGCCATGACAATACATGTTTCTGCACGGAGTCTGCAAATATGGGTCACAAGGACATTCCTTGCATACATTTGCACCAGCACCAGTCCCAAGAGCAGCTCCATGAGCACCTCAGCCCAGCTGACCAGCTCTGTTGCACAAAGGTGGCCACTGAGTTTGAGCCCCTGAGTGCTCCCCTTCCTGATGCCTGGAAGGCAATGCTGGGGCTGCATCTTACCTCCTTGCCAAGGCATGAAACTTCACTCCCTTGCAAGGTGTGTTGTGTCTCTGGCACTCCTGCTTCCAGCCTTCCAACCCCTTCTTGTAGCTGGACCTTCCTTCCCTCTGTGCCAGATCATTTCTTTGTCTCAAATTACCACTGCTGAGCAGTTACAGCTAGGATTCCTGCTTTGCTTGCTTTTTGTCAACAGACCAAGAAGAGGAAGCTCCAAATAGTCTCTGTTCTATCTCTGGTTTTTCAAAATTTAAATGTAAATACAGAGGCTTCTGGGAGCTGTACCTTCAGCCTTCTGCTTGGAAATGCACATAATAAATGTTTGATTTTGTGGTACTTGGGACGGAAAGAATATAAATAAAACATATGAAGGGCTTCTAGGTAAAAGAACAGAAAAAATTCAAACATGTTCTGGTATTGTTTTGTTGGCAGAAAAATATCACACTTTGGGAACTGTGGGTGAATAACTTATTCAGGAGCTCAATAAATAGAGAAGAGAAATCAAGCACATACTGGAATAGATTCAGGTTTTTTTATTTTTTCCTTTTGTTTGCTTATTTTTAAAGTTATAACTCTTTAGAGATAAACTTAATGTTCATCCCCCATTAACAGAGGACTCCTGTGCAATTGCTACATTTTTTACCATGTTTTTGCTCAGAAGAATTCCTGATAATGGGTATTATGAATGGAAAATTTAGCATCTTTTTCCTGATGAAATGAGATTAGTTTGAAGTCTATTCCACTAAATTTGTATGTCAGTCCTTTCTCGATAATTTTGAAATATATTGGACAATTTTAATGTCACTGAAAGCTGTGTAAAATTCTTGAAGGTAACTAATGATGTCCCTACAAATTTACTGGAAGTGCTATTGACTGAAGAGAGAAAGGGCCAAAAGAGTACCTCTCTTGAGGCCAATGGAGAGTGAAATCAACCATTACACATTCCCTTTAGTAACAAGCAGCCATTTCATATGCATGTAGTTCAACAATAATGCAAGCTTTTCTCTTGTGTGTGTACTTCATAAAGGATCATCTGCTGCAGAGCAGAGGTAATTTTCCCAGGGTGATGTGGCTGACATAAATGAAATAGGACTCAAATATGAAAAAAATCATGTTTCATTAGCTTTATCATCTACAGGACCATCTGATACTTTTGTCTTCAGGAATCCAATGAGTAGCAATATTTCTTCTTCCAATTGCATAGTGGACTTTTAAAACGTTAGAACTACAGTATAGCACTGTATGCATGGCCATGAGAAGTATTCAAGTGCTGTAGAAATCAAACACCTCTCATCTGTGAATGTCATTCTGTGTGAAAATTGCGTGAACAAAGAGAATTGCTCCTGTCAAAGGATATTCGGCTCTAAACTCTTTGAAAACATCACCTCTTAACTGTGAGAAACAATTGTGAGGAATGTAGTTTTAAGTTGATTTGACCATGGCATCTATTGCAATCTTTTACATATGAAGAGTCATCTGTACTTCAGGCTGTGTTGTACTCACAGAATCATAGAATGGTTTTGGGAAGAGACCTTAACAATCACCTAGTTCCACCCCCATGGTCAGGGACACATTCCACTAGATCCTGTCGGACTCTACCAAGCAGTGTACCTCAAGAGGACAAAATCTGCTCTCCTGAACTCCAGGGCAGTGAGTTTGTTGTGTGACCTCCCCACTGCCCTAAGGATCTCAAATTTCACCATTTCATGGTCACTGCAGCCCAGGCTGTTTCACATTCCCTCTCAGCTCCTCCTTGTTGATGAGAACAAGGTCCAGCCTAACACCTCTCCTTGCTGGCTCCTCTATCCCTTGGAGTTACCATCAGTGCTTTCCAGGAACTTCTGGACTGCTTATGCCCTGCTTTGTTGTCCTTCCAATAGGTATTGGGATATTTACGTCCCCCATGAGGGACAGGGCTTGTGAACAATTAGGCTGCTTTTATCTGTCTATAGATGACCTCATCCTTTTGGTCTTCCTGGTTGAGTGGCCTGTAGCAGACCCTCACTATAATGTTATCTGTCCATTCCCTCCCTTTAGTCCTGACCCATAAGCTCTCTGTTGGCTCCTCATCCACCCCCAAAGGAAGCACCATGGACTTCAGCTGAGTGACAGCTGACGGTGATATCCCCTCCTTGACTCCTTGCCTGTCCTTCCTAAAAAGCCTGTGTCCTTCCATTTCAATGCTCCAGTCATAGTAGCCATCCCATCGTGTCTCCCTGATGCCCTGCAGGTGTGTGCATGTCTCTAACTCCTGCTTATTCCCCATGTGATGTGCATTTTCATAGAGGCATTTGAGTCAGGGCTCTGCTGAAGTTGCCTTACTGACTGGAGTGGCTGGAATTCCTTTGTGCTGCCTTTCAGGTGCTCTCCTGCTGACCTGAAATCCTTCTCTGTGCTCTTGGCATCTTGGTCTGGCACTGTCATCAAACAGGTAGGAGTGGGAAGGACTGAGATTCCCCTCCCCCTGTATAAACCTAAATATATAAATGGTTAAATCATAGCATCACACTGGTCTGCAAAGAGTGGTTTAATAGATGGGGAATAAATGAGCCTTGGTGGATCTCTGTGCAACTTCTGGGGCATGAATAGTTCATCTGCAGTACAGACATTCACTAAGTGACTCTGGAGCCTATGATGCATTTTTAAATCTGCTGCAGGCACTTCAGCAACTTGGTATAATTTCAAGACAATGGGATTTGATAGTGCAAGTGCTGAAGTACTTTAAAAACTGAATCTTATACATATTTCTATTTTACCCTTTACAAAACCTCCTCAGAATACCTGAAAATATAAAAACTTTATCCAATAGTTTTGGCTTGCTCTTAAAATCTTTTAACTTCAGAGAATTTTTTAGTCTTTGGCACAAAATATGAACATTAATATCAAAGCTGAAAATCAAAAGAAAGAACTGTAATTGAACTAATCAGAATAAAGAGAATGGAATGACAACATACAAACCATAGATAGTATAAAGAGCAGATGTGCAAGAAGCAAATAGTGCATATAAATTATTAATCACAAGAAAATGTAAAGCTCAGTACACTCTATGTGATTTTTAGTATACAGAGTAACCCAAGAAATAAAACTTGTGTAACATCTGGGTATAAAATTAGAAACAGATTTTTCAAAATGCTATTGATTTTTAAATTTGCCTAATATAATCAGTAACAGTTTTTGGGATACAGACAGAAAACTCCTAGAATATCCCTAGAAGGGGACTTTGGTGGTATTACTAACATGAGTGAAGGGGGAAAAAAAAATGTAGTAGGAAAATTCTCTGTATTCCAAGCCACTATCAAACATAAGCAGCAATTCTCAATAACTTGAAAAATTTTGTGGCACTCAGTGAGACACAGCAGTCGGGAGTACTATAAACTTTGAACAGTAAGACACGGCAGTCGGGGGTTACAGTACAGGCAGAAAACTGAAATGGAGAATGTATGAGGGAGTAAAGGAGTGGTCTAAGGAGACTGACTGTGTGACTAAAGATTCATGGAATTTTAAACCTGGATTAAGCTAAGGACAAATGGACCACTTAGATACATGAGTATGGAGTTTGAATCGTGGCAGAAGGGAGGATTATTATCTGCAAGCCCTTTAAGAACTTACGAAATCTTTTTAGAGATGGTTCTGAAACTGAGCTCTTACCTGTGAGATGGCAGCCCATGGTGATGAGGGGAATGAGCTCACCTCTAGACATGAATCAGATGGCTGACTGAGTTGCTTTTTGGAAGAAATGTGGAAAATTGGAAGTTCTGAAGGTGTGACTTCACAAAAATTGTCACCCAAGCACTGCTCACCGGGCAGTGGGAGGTCAATGGTCGCTTCCTAGTGAGTTCTAACGCCAAAATGAAGAGAAAGTACCAAGAAATATTCCTGGTCACTGCAAGAAGCCATTTTAAATTGAGAAACAACTTTTAGAGTAAGAGACTAAATTTGCCAAGGTTAGACCATCCATCTTCCACAAAAATAACTAAAGGGCAGTAAAGAGTATCAGCCTTGATGCTTATTGACTTTATTGGATTATTTTTATAACTTACATTTAAGTAGGGCTACAGATATAGGTAAACAGGGACCCTGACCCTCAAACTAATTATCTAAATCAGTTATTATATTTTCAAAGGCTACATGGTCAATATACTTCTTTTATTAACAAAAACAATGCAAAACAAAATTTGAATATAATTTCTCTTAAGGTGCCAGGATATGTTTGATATCCTCACAGTTATCAGAAAATGAAAAAATAACATTCAGCTATCTTTCTTTAATTCAACATATGTGAATACCATAGATGGGAGGAAGTTAGTTGTTCTGTAACATTTTTAGATCTGAAATTACATGTGACAGGCAACTGCATTCTTATCCGCAACAAGAAAAGAAAAAAAAAAAGACTAATGCTGAATACAAATAGATCTTCAGAAGAGACCTGATTTTGTGCTATACTTTATTTTTGGATGAGCTAATATCTTACTTTAATCAAGGATGAAGATTTCTGAAGTCTCAGTAGGGATCCTGGAAATCTCTTTTTAGAGTGGTTCTCTTCAAAGGAACAGTCTTTATTGTTCTGAGAATAAGATCCACAAGGAAAACCCAAGTCTGAATTCTTGTCCCTTTTTCTTTTTCTTCTTTTTCTCAGTACTTGTTTTTAAAAAAATGTTAAATGATACATAAGTTATCCAAAAATCATAAGGTGCTATTCTTGCTATTCTACTTCTTTGTGAATGAGGAAGATATTTCTTTTTTGATGCTGAAATCTCTATTTAGAGAAAAACATTTTATACACGCATATCACCAATCTTTAGTGATGAAATGCGGTAACTCCCACAAAATCAATGAAAGCAAGAATGAAGGAGACTGAACAAAACTCTGGAATATATATATATATATATATATAACTGGAATATTCACAGAAGTAAGAGAAGGAGAGGAAGAATGAGAGGGAGTGAGCGAGGAGGAGAGGGGCTTTGAGAGAAACAGTCTCTACATCACTTTCCAGGTTTGTCTATCTATAGTTTTCGACTAACTGAATATTCGGAAAAAAACTCTTCAGTTGAAGATATCTCATTTGACTGAATCATTGAATCATCACAGGATATCCCGACTTGGAAGACAAACAGAAAGGTTATCAAAGTTCAACTCCTGCTCCTGCACAGGACCACCCAAGAATCACACCATATGCCCGAGAGCACTGTCCAAACACTTCTTGAACTCTGAAAGGCTTGCTGCTGTGACCACTTCCCTTGAGCTAATAGTGAAATTATGATATTTATTCAATATTTTATTTTTGTAGAGAATGCCTATTGCTATAAAGCTAAGGAGATGACAGAAATAACAAGTACCCCTGAAACCATGCATTTTTATTTAAAAGTGGCTTTCCATATATATAAATATGGGATGGGCCCTTGACTAAGATTAATGTGCAGGAATTAAAACTTGGGTAGCACTATGCAAGTAAGTCTCAAATAATACNACTAATGCTGAATACAAATAGATCTTCAGAAGAGACCTGATTTTGTGCTATACTTTACTTTTGGATGAGCTAATATTTTACTTTAATCAAGGATGAAGATTTCTGAAGTCTCAGTAGGGATCCTGGAAATCTCTTTTTAGAGTGGCTCTCTTCAAAGGAACTGTCTTTATTGTTCTGAGAATAAGATCCACAAGGAAAACCCAAGTCTGAATTCTTGTCTCTTTTTCTTTTTCTTCTTTTTCTCAGTACTTGTTTTTAAAAAAATGTTAAATGATACATAAGTTATCCAAAAATCATAAGGTGCTATTCTTGCTATTCTACTTCTTTGTGAATGAGGAAGATATTTCTTTTTTGATGCTGAAATCTCTATTTAGAGAAAAACATTTTATACACACATATCACCAATCTTTAGTGATGAAATGCGGTAACTCCCACAAAATCAATGAAAGCAAGAATGAAGGAGACTGAACAAAACTCTGGAATATATATATATATATATATATAACTGGAATATTCACAGAAGCAAGAGAAGGAGAGAAAGAATGAGAGGGAGTGAGCGAGGAGGAGAGGGGCTTTGAGAGAAACAGTCTCTACATCACTTTCCAGGTTTGTCTATCTATAGTTTTCGACTAACTGAATATTCGGAAAAAAACTCTTCAGTTGAAGATATCTCATTTGACTGAATCATTGAATCATCACAGGATATCCCGACTTGGAAGACAAACAGAAAGGTTATCAAAGTTCAACTCCTGCTCCTGCACAGGACCACCCAAGAATCACACCATATGCCCGAGAGCACTGTCCAAACACTTCTTGAACTCTGAAAGGCTTGCTGCTGTGACCACTTCCCTTGAGCTAATAGTGAAATTATGATATTTATTCAATATTTTATTTTTAAAGAGAATGCCTATTGCTATAAAGCTAAGGAGATGACAGAAATAACAAGTACCCCTGAAACCATGCATTTGTGTTTGAAAGTGGCTTTCCATATATATAAATATGGGATGGGCCCTTGACTAAGATTAATGTGCAGGAATTAAAACTTGGGTAGCACTATGCAAGTAAGTCTCAAATAATACTACTGAAATAATAATACTCAAAAATTAAACTGGGCCAGGTGTGGACATGGGTTTTGCCACATGATTGCATTTTCTATTAAGTTTTTAGAATGGACCCCAGAACACTTTTGGTCATGAACCCATGATCATTTTCCTAAACAATACCTTTATTACAACATGGCAGTTTGCAGGGGCTAAGGATTTATCTCAAAGAAAAGACTGATTGTGGCCAGAGTTCTGGCTGGTAAAAGTATGAATGTGGCTAGAACTATATCTGTTTGTCTCGGACAAAAAATAGGTGTAAGCAGCATAAGTATAGGTGTTATAACTACTAATTCATTGCCTCTGATTGCTTTATATCACCCCACTTGCTTCTCTTTTGTCCTTAGAACATCATGGTTAAAACAGCTGTATTTTTCTAAATGTCATCTTTGTGATATCTGGAAACAAAAGTTTGACTTTGAAGTTGAAAGATATTTCTCATAATAGGTTAGGAGCAAGATATAATTTTGCTAGTGATACAAGGTATTTTCTAGGTCTGCAGGCTGATAACACAAAACCTTGTTACTAGAGTAAACACAAATATACAGTAAACACAGATTTACAGTAAATACACATTATTGTGTATAGGAAGACATTTGAAATACTCTGCTACCAACTAAAACAATCTAACAGCATTAAAGGCAGATGTCACAAGGCCTGTTTTAAAATATTTCAAATCATCTTTCAAAAGTGAAGCTGGAAAAGTAACAGCTATGTGTTAAATCTTTAACTGTAACTTTTATACAAATATCCTCTGCAAAGCAAAGGTATTGTATAAAGTGCACACATGGATGTGGATGTCATTTTTTTTTATTTTAAAGGTGCTTTTACAAACTAAGAGGAGCATCATCACTTTGTAAACTTTAATGGCTTCTAAATGTCCCATCAGCATTTTAAAGATAAAATATGGCAATATTCATGCAACATCAAGTGTCTCCACTGTATGTGTTCAAATTCATGTAGTCCATATCAGGAAGATATCTCTTAATAATTCTCTTTTGTTTCACATTGTTTTGCATTGTAGTGTGGTTTACAATGGAGAGTTTGCAGTGGGATACTCAGACTGGATTCACTTTGGTTGAAGCCAAGCTTGAGAAAGTGTGTCAGTAACACAGTTAATGCAATCTGGTCATTCAGTGTGTAGGGCCAGGCAGGAGCTCGACTGAGGCAGAACTTTCAGAAGTGCTTTCAATGAGGACTTTGGGGTTTCTACACCAACTCTCTCATCCTTCAGATCCACCCTAGTGCAGTTTTCTGTACTAATCCAGAAGTGGCATGTGGATTCTCATCCTAAGAAACATGAAAATGTTGCAGTCATTGCTGTTTAGAACACAACCACCTACTCTCAAGCAGATGTTTGTGCTTTCAAGAGGCTGAAGATTCAAAAGGAACTGGCTCCATAACTCAGAGTTAGTGAAAGTCACCAGAAGAAAATTTCTGCATGGAACAGTGTTGTCCTGTGTCTGAAGAACTACCTGGCTGTAGGCTATACAGTTGTGACATTATTTGAAACTGCATCTTAACATTTTCACACTGATTCACTGTCTGCATGAAAATAGAGGCAACTGGAAAAGAGTATAATAACGAATCTGTTCTATTTCAGAGTTTAAAATACATTTTACAAAATATGGTATTGCATTCTGGTTTTAGTGAGGATTTTTCTTCAATTTATGGCTATTCTCTTGGTCCATAATCTAGTACCTTGAATAATATTTACCAGCACAATGCACATTCATCTCAACTAGTCATGATCATCATCTACAGATGGGCATTTGCACGAGTACTCTAGGCTCATGCTGTAGTCACTAAGTTATCTCTGGAAGATGGTTCATCTCACACCTCTTAGAAAGGGATGGTGTAGCTATTTATCTCTTTTGAGTACAGCTGAAGCCTGAGCTTATCAGCTATCTGACTAATGGATGGATAAAATGTCAAGATGAGTCTTGTTCCTTTTCTCTACTGGCTTAAGTGTACTGATATAAAGCATGTGTACTTCACATAAATTGAAGATCCAACATGTTCTTAATATTTCTCTCTTAGAAAGAGACAAGTATAACAGGAAAACAAAGATTTATCCTTTTTTCTTTTCCCTTACATTTAAGAGTATGCGATTACCAAAACTTTGAATAAGGTTCTACGTAGTTCTTTAGCTGAAAATTCTGCAGGAATTTATTTCTCCATAAAATGTGAACTAAACTACTTTGAAATTATTATTTCCAATAACTTTCATGATTAATTAGTCATAGGTTTATAATTTTCATGAACAAAAATGATTACTAATTTTGTAAATAAAACTTTGCTAATACTCATGTGATTTAGCAGATAAATGCTTTAAGTTCTCAGAAGTGTGTGTGAGGAGCTGTGGGAATTTGAAGGAGAACTAAGTGTATAAAACAATTAGCCTCACAAGAAATATTAAGAGAAAGGAAAAAAAATCCTGGAAGTGAAAATATGAATATTTATTTAGAAGATAATCCTACCAATCACTGTGGAAAAAAGAAAGTAAACCTTAGAAAATAAAGGAGACTAAAATTACCTGTTTTATGACTAAAACAATTCCCTTCTTTGATCACTGGAGAGCACTGTTCCCCTATGAAACAATTTGCTTTAAGGACACAGCTGGGCATTCTGCTGCAGAAGTGATTTTCTGTAGCAAATTATATAACATATATTATGAATTCAGAGTTACAGAAGGAGAAATGTTATTTTCCTGAAAAAAGTAACATTTTATGGGATTTTATTCTTCTATCACCCCATTTATACAGAAAATATACTGTTTATTACTCCTACAGTAAGAATGTCTTCATCAAGTCCAGAGATCTATCACAAAGGTAATAGAACATGTGCCTATCTGAAATATGTGTTGTTTCTTTTATAAATCTGTTTATTGTGAAAATAACACAAATTATATGAAATCCAGAGTAAACACACATAAGCAGTCAGCCCTGGAGAGATGATAGTAAAACCACCTGCATCATCTGTTTCCTGAATTGGAAGGACTAACATCATATCTATCCAGGTCTTGAATCCTTTCTGTTAAGTATAAAATTAGAATTCCAGAAAAAGGTGCAAAAATAGGTACTGTAAGTTCAGAACTATGATTATCTGGTGATTAGCACAGAGACTTAATCAGTAATTCTGAGCTGGTAATTCTGTCTGGTTTGAGTATCTGTGTATAAACAAAGCCTTGCAAATCCTGGGATATTTTTTTATGTCTCAGGTTTCAAACTCTAACCACAGGTTAATATTAATGCTTTCCAGCTTCACTTTGGCACTTCTGCCTTGAGATTCAGCCCTTTGTGCTTTCTTTCTTATTTTACACTTGAATTTGACTTAGCAGAGTGGGATCAGAATTCTCCGCCTCACTTGAACAAAAACAAGCATTTTGTTCAACTGTTAAAGCATAGGGCATTTAATTGGAATGCAAATAATGCACTTTTTAAAAATCATTATTTAAAGAAATTATCTCTGTTGTAGCAAAGCCAAAACAAGGAGTGAAAATAATACCTTGCTATCAACTTTGCCCTTTTTCTGTCGTAATAAAGACTTTGTTTATTTGTTAGGCAGTTATGTATGTAAAAGGGTAGCTGTTAATCATGCAAGTTATTCTGTTACATATAGAACACATTAATTATGAACACAGAGGGAGGGCTTTCAACATCTTGGTGGAAGGAGGGCTGTGAGGTCTGCTGGATTTCATAATCCACAATGAGAGCTGGATCTTTATGCACTGAGGAGGATCTGAGCCTGTAGGTCACCTACCAAATCTCATCTGCAGCTCTATGACCATGTCAAACATCTTGTTCACTGGCTATGTATAATTCATTGTACTGTATTAATTGAATTGCACACAGAAAAGACCTGATTTGTCTAGATAGCCTTTCCATTTCAGAGCAGTAAAGCTCCATTGATTTCCAGTCAGAGGAGAGGATGACACGAATAGATTGTTTAATATTTAAATTAAATCAGCATAGTACTGACCTCTCTCAGCTTCACATCTTGCATAAGAACCTCTGCTAATAAGCAGCAGACATGTCAGGAGTCCACCGTGCAAAGGACCACTGACCACATTAATTCAAAATCCATTATGGGACCATATGCAAAAGGCAATTATGACTGACGACATGGAGGACATAAAGCTGAGAGGAAGTGGTTTTGAAAGTGTGATAGCAGGAATTAGTGCTGTATCTACCAGAGCTACCTCTGCTGGAGCTTTGGCTCAGTGAGTACATTAAGCAATAGAGCAAGCCATAGCTTTTAAATAATTAGCTGAGAACATCTCTTACTCACATATCTGAACAGCAAAGGGAAAGCAGATATAGTTAGAGCCTGATTTAGCTAATTAGCATTATGGAATGCCTTGATTTTCTCTTTGCCTGACTTTGTAATGAGATTCAGGATAGCTATCACAGATCTGAGATGAGTAAGCATGCAGTGGCACAGACGGGGAAATGGGAAGAGAGGAATAAAATGTAGAGACTTCAGACATTAAAGTGTGATCCAGTGAACCTAAAACCTATCCCAGGGCAGAGATCTCATGTGATTAGCACCCAAACTGTACCACGGAGCTTACATAAATGTAAGAAAACATATGTTTTAGAAGCTTTGAAGCTGTCTATGTCTACATGGAAAGGTACCAAAGCTTCTCTTCAATATCATCTGAATTCTCAGAGAAGCATTTTACAAGTTTGATGAGCTCAGTCATGTCAAATAGTTGTTGACTTCTAACTACAGGACTTAGCAGATCCAGGAGGGTACCCAGGAAGCTGCAGAGTATCACTGAAGCCCTTAAAGGTGCCTGATTCTTATTGATTAATCATTATTCTGAACTCAGACAAACAGACCACCTGGGTTTCGGTTTAAGATTGCCAAAACAATGTCAAATGCTATGACCTAGCAAATGTCATCTGATGTCGTCAATAATGACACAGATGACACCAAATTTTATCATCCTTGATTTGTTGCTGCTTGAAACATCACCTTAGTTTTGTTAGAAATGTTCAGAAATGCGATTTTTCTGATGAATGATGCTAGTCTTTTTTATGCTGGGAACTTTCTAAAGGGCAACAATAAATCTCAAAGTTCTTTCTCCAGACTCTCACTCATCTTGCTGTCTGGCAACTTTGATTCTAATACCAAAAACCTCCTCTCCTCCCCAGTTTCTTGCCATTTTCCAACCCTGTTGTTTGTAGCTCCAAAGCCCTCCATGCTGGGATACTGTTTAAATAAATCAAGACTTTTAATGTAGGTTTGAAGCATCTGAATTTTCTTTCCTACCCTCTTATCCAAGTGTTTAGGAAAATATGTCCCCATTATTACATCTTTAATTAAAAATAAGAAGAATGTCTTGTTTTCTTTTTCCCTATAAAGCTTTTCTACTTTTAGATTATTCCACTCTTCTTTGTTCTAACAATAGTCAGTATACCAAGCAGTAGGATGAAAAAATTAGAATTTTTTACCAGATAGTAGTCTCACCTCATTCTTTCTTATCGAAACTTTTCCTTTCTTATCTAATGAGAACAAAAAAGTAATTTTTGGATCATATTTTTAATGAAAAAGCTAAAATTAAATTCAACTTCCATATTTAAAAAACATTAAATATTTACTGATTGCACTCTGAATTAATTAGACTATTGATATGCAGATGGCACAAATTCAGATCCTGTAGGAAATACGAAACAATAGCTCCAAAAGGGAGAATAGTGGAAAATATTAATAGATAAATTTCCACAAAGCCTTTTTCTTTTTTTTTTAAGATGAAAATTTCAGTTATATGTGACTTAGAGCAGGGGGAAATCTCATTATGTTTTGGTGGCAACTTTATCAATAAAAACTATTGCTTTTTTTTAGTGCAAAATATCAGGAATATAAATTTTTCTCTTCCTAGAAATCTCTCTGATGTTATAAAAATGTCAGTGACAGCTTCATTTCTGACCTTTAAAATAACAGGATATGTCTTTAGTATACACAGTTTTTCTACCAAATAGATTGAAGATGTAAGTCAGGCAGTAAACAAATAAATAAAAAAATATTACTGTGAATTTTGTGTTGAATCAGTGTTTGCATTTCCACCTGTAATCTCAATTTTTTTTGGTGTATAGTCTAAATCCTTCTATGTTTCAGGAAGAAAAATTATGTAGGCAGATTATCTATACATATAGTGGAAAAACAAAACTAAAACAACCTTATTTGCCATAAAATTCTCCAAAATAATCAACCTAGCATTTATCAATAACTAATGCAAAACTCTGTATGTGAAAGGTTTTTCATGCGTCATTAAGATGGATATATACACATCAAAGCTTGTATTACATATTCCAGTCCTTATTGAAAACATTCTTTGTTCAATTTTTTTTTACTAGAATGGTTTTTGTTGTATCACATTTTTTCTCTCCCTCACAGTTTTTTCATATTTTTTTAATTCCTGGAAAAAACACTGAATCATACCATTAAAGGGTCTATTTTTGACAATTTGTGAAAGAGCTAGTTCAGCATAAGCTTTTTGTCTGAAATGTTTTCTATTGGGAAAAATCATATTGTGCCCTCCAATGATCTAAATATAGGAGTTTTCAAATGTTTTGCATATGGACACATATTATCAGACAGATAGTCCTTTGAATCACTTCACCTTTTGCTCTTGATGCCCTTTCACCTGCTAACCCACCCGCGAGGGGTAATACATTCTTTTCCTTTTACTGCTGTGTAATAACCTGGTGTCAATAACAGCAACAGTTAACATGAGAAAATACCATCAGGCAATATAAAGTACCACAGACATGTTGCTTTTATAAAGAAAAAGAAAAGGCTGCTTTTCCCTTACATTTTACTTTAGTCTCTGACAGGTCTGTTAGTCTCCTGGAAAAAAGGATTGGGCATTTTATTGTATTCTGTCTGTATATCTAATAATTTCACTGAGAAGCACTAATGAGGCTAGGGATCTCTAACCAGTAGGTCATCACTATCTGTAAACTAAATAATCATCCATAAATATACTAGGGATTAATACAACATCAGCTAAAGTCATCAGGTGCCTTTCAATATACTTTGGATCAGACACAGAAAATTCAGAAATTCATGGTCCGTTTTGAAATGAAGAGGCTCATTAGAAAAAGAATCCCCTGGCAGTCACATTGCTATTTTATTGAGCAGAACGGTGTTAAAAATGACCTTCCAGTGTTTTTCAGAAGTTTAGAGCATTCCACAACCTTTGAGGTAATCTTAGAATTAGGTATTTCTCTTCTGTGGTTGCTCATTTGGTTTTTAGCCTCTTAAGGTGCCTTAAGGTTACAGACACTGCACCTCTGCACTTCTGCCTTTCTAGAATATAAGTGAATTATTTAAAATGGCATAAGGCCTAAAAGGGAATTTCTTCAACCTAAGTGCCACCACCTTTGCAAGTACAAACTGTTAAGGGAAAATAGAATCATGTTGAAAACGGTAGTTTAAAAAATCGTTTAGTATCCAGTTGCCACTGGTCCATGGCTAACTACTAATTGGTAGTAGTTGGTCCCTTTAGATGCTTCTCAAGCTTATTTTTCACTTCAACTCTTATTCCAAAATTTTCCCCCAAATCCAACAATCTAAAAATCTTGTGATAAAGCTCTTTCTAATTTACATAGCAGAAGGTTGCTATAGCAACCTGGCAGAACATTTCCAGCAGCAACATACTAGAGGCAATCTTTATCGTTATGTGAGAAATATGCTTTAAAGGTGTGTGATAGTCTGTATAACTCTGTTTTTTCCTCAAGACATTTGTTTGATCATGCAGTGAAGGCAAAGTATTACAACTTTGGTATCGTGGTCCTAAGCTTGGTGAGCACTGTTGCCATAAACACATATTATGAGTTCCTTGCATATCAAAGCATGCAGAACTGGAGAACTGCAGAGTTCAAGGCTGCAAGATGTGTCGCTGTGTTGGACATACCCAGCTGAGGCTTTTGAACGTTGTCAAAATGGTTTCCAAGCATAGTGTGGCACACGGATCCATTGAGAATTCCACCCTTCTTCCTACACACAAGCAGTGCTGTGTGGGACCTCATGGCCAGCTGCCTCACTGCATTGGACTTCTCATACTAGGAAACACAGGACTCGCACAGAGCAAAGGGTTTGACAAAAACGTGGCCAAAATTCTAAATTCAGGTATTATGATGGCATCAACCAGCAGATCTGTCATCTCCCTGCGGTGAGAAAATGGATCCCTAATGGATCCATTGAGAAATCTGCAGTGATGTGTTTTGGATTCAGTAAGAGAATAATGTTGATAACACACATTTTGGTTGTTGCTGAACAGTTTTTACTCTGAGTGGACTTCTCAGTTTCCTATGTTCTAACAGTGAGGAGGCAAAGAAAATGTGGGAGAGAGCACAGAACAGCTGACCTGAACTGGCCAAAGGAATATTCCATGCCATAGAATATCATGCCCAAAATATAAACTGGGGGAGGTACTTGGAAGGGGGCGAACTGCAGTTTGGAAAGACATTTGGCACTGCTCAGCAGGTGTTAAACAATTGTATTATTCATCACCTGGTTTTTTTTGGGTTTTAACCCATTCTCTCTCCTTTTAAAAATTATTATTATTATTATTACTACATTGTATTTTTACTTCATTTCAATTATTAAAATGATCTTATTTCAACCCACAAGTTTTATATTTTTTTCTTGATTCTTCTCAGAATCAGGCTCAATGCCTGATCAGCCTCCTATCTGATGCTTCTGTCTCATCTCTATTAATAATAGACTTCAGAGTATGCCACCTTTTTCATTATCAGAATTTACAGCCAAGCAATACCCATTCTGTCTAGCAGGCAGCAGACTTCTTGAGAGTGCAAAAGTTCATATTCAAACATTGACTTGCAGACAGATGTACACCCAATTATCTGATGCCTCTTAACATTCACAGTTTAAGCTATTTTTTTAATGCCTTTGTCAGCTGGGTAAACTCTAAATACAATACTAAATTTGCAGCAGCCAAAGCAGTTAAAATTCTGCTGATTTCCTTTCTTCTGACAGAGAGGTATGGCTTTGTGAGTGACGTATATTTCAAAATGCATCTAAAGCATGAAGAGAGTTTTTACATCAAGCAGCTCACCTGTATAAATGAGCTCCCATCAGAGCCCTGCAATCAGACCATCAGGTAGATTTAGTGTCTGCATTACACTTTCTCCTCAGAAGCTATTTATTCCTTCCTGAGCTGAAAGGCTGTCAGACCTCACTGATGTTTAGACCAAGAATTTTTCCCCACTTAACTGGTTAGGGAACAATTATTTTCTTTAAAAGGTAGAGTCTGCTTTGCCATGTGCCTTAGTTTCTCTTTGTCTTGGATCATTGTGCAATACATCTTTTGGTGGACCTTATATTTCTAGTTGAATGTTGAAAGCACACCTGAAAAAAACCATTTGAATGTGCTAACTCTAAGAAGCTCATTATTGGTTCATGACTGAGAGCGACTCTCGAAGGTGGGAATGAGTTTGGGGTGACTGATCTCTAACCCTTCCTTCCTGAGTTTATGGTAAAGGTTAGAGAAGCCATGAACTAGGAAAATAATCTAATCCTAAAAATAGAAAATTATTATCAATCAGACTGGAAATCCAAGATAAATCCAGTTTAAGATATGCAAGTCTAAACTAAGACAATGTAAAAAGCTACATAGGATGGAGAGCTTCATCAGATTTCTGGGCACTACATTAAAGTTAGCACCAGGAGGGCAGTATTTGTAAAGACCTGCCATCAGGTCTGCTTTTGTCTCCCTGCCCTGTGTTGTCACACAGCTGTGTCTCACCACACAGGTAACACAAGGTAGCTGTGACTGGAGATAGTCAGACCTACACAGAAGATTTCCAGCCTAAATTCCTATTTTCAAGGGGATTTGCTGCTGTAAACCCATCAGCTTTTCAGATTGAATTTTCTAGGTGTGAATGTTGCTCAGAAGTGGCATATAACTTGCATTGGCATGGGGCAGAGAGGACATTGCTGAGGTATGACAGTGAAGCCATTGCTGGATTGGTGCATGAAGTACTGGCTGACACAATCAAAGGATTTTGTCCAATCCTCAGCATCTTGATCATTCTTCATTGCTTCAGAGGTCACCAAGAGTTTGGTCTCTCTATTCCAGAGACTGTACCCCATCCCTCAGTTCTGTATTGAATTCAGTGACTTGTCCTTGGCCAATGTGTAACTCCTTTCTGGGTACATCTTCTGAAACCATCCCATCTTACTTTGAAGATGTCAGATCAAAAATACATCTTTTATGTGAGACAGCTGTTGGACAAACTCACTTTAAAAGACAAGGGCCTAGATTGATCAGACTCATTTTAGGAAACATAATTGGTGAGCCAAAAGTGGGAGCTCAGTAATTAACAGAACGACAGAGAGCCTCAGTGGGTAACTCAACTTATTGAATATCTGCATCACTCTCTGGAGGTACCCGACTCCTGACATTGTCTATATAAAGACTCAAACTTTACATTTTGACAATGCAGACAAAAGGTCTCAAGTTCCAATGGATTAATCTGGGCTTTAAATAAGCCCCTTTGTCAGAATAGCATCCCAAAAGTCCATATTCTGATGGTTTTTAATTTAGATGCTAACACCTCTCTGGATTTGCTTATTCCAGGATGAATTTGCAAACGTTGTAGGTATTCCTCCCTTCCAAGTGTAGGTATTCCTCCTTTCCAAAGTGAATTTGCATTTAAAAACCATTTCGTTTGAAAGACCCCGGCTTACTAAGTGATCAGTTCCTTGTGCTTTCCAGAGAATAGCCTTTGTTTGGCTTATGTGGCTGCAATCTTCCAATGTAAATTGCAATTTTTTCTTTATAGAGTATTTCAACTGATTCTTGACTTCAACAGAAGCATATTGAAAATTATTGTGCAAGAAAAAACTTAATTAAAACCTGAAGTTTGGGGCTATATAATTCAAGTAAAGGTTATAGCTAATTTAACAGCTGCAAATTCCTAGGGGTTGTTATTTACATAAAGCACATACAACTTTATTGCACCCATAGTGTGGCATTTAATTAATTAATTTGACATTTCCATAGCACATGTTCTGATACTCTCTGACAGGTAGATGCTTCATATTTCATCTAAAAGCAGACAAAAGATTTGTGGTTATCCAAATGGAGCCACTCCAAAATTTACAAAAAAGATCCTCTGTAATGTGAAGAGAGAGGATAATGGGGTGTTGAATTAAGCCATATTGAAGTCAGAGACAGCAATATTTGCAATATCTGAACACTTGATGACCTCCATAAAGATTTCTCCTCGTGTGTCAGTGCTTTGTATGCCCCTCCCATCATGTCTCCAGACGAGAGTGCTTTCTGCTGCTGAAGGAAGATGTCTCACAGAAAAGCCTGTAGATCAACAACAAAATAAGATAATTTTCAGATTTTTATGGCCCTTTTCAGGATATAACAAATATGAAGATTAATAAACAAGAAGCCAGCATGTTCTACAGAAGCCAGAAAAATTGTGTCTACAAACAGAGATCTGCACTGTGCAATGCACAGTTTTCAAAATGCTGGTGAAGGGAGGAATGGAGCACCAGGATCTGTAGATGCCCATGGTGGAAAGAGAATGGCAAAAGCCATGGAAATTGGTATATTGCTTCTATCTTATCATCATTAAGATCGTGATCATCATCATCATTATCAAAGAATAAAAATAAAGAAGGAAAAAAGAAAAATAAAAGGGAGATGAGGTAGGAGAGGGAAGGGGATCCCCAGTGCTGGATCCCCAGTGCTAACATTCCAGCTGAGAGAGTGTCCAGGGTACTGGGGCCACCACGCAGGCTTTGTAGAAGTACCTTTTTACGGGTAAGTTTTCCACCTTGGGATTAGGTTTATTGCCCTTATGAGTTGTTATGTGCAGTCCTTTCTTCTCGACCTTTCTGGAAATGAGCTGAGGGGCTTCGAGGGTCCTATTATGATCTTTTTCTGCTTCTATTGGTCTTTCCTTCTCCTTGACCCCACTTCTGTGCTTGTCCTGCATACTGTGCCATCCTCATGGACCTGAACAGGTAAATTGGTTCCAGAAGGTGCTGCCATACCTTTATATGCTTGCCTCTCCTCACTTCCAGGCAAATGCTGTTCTGACTTGCCTCTTTGAATGGTCACTGGTGTTTGAGGCAAAGCAATGCATTAACTCCTTCCTGCTCAGGCTTCTACAAGGTCAAAAACTACCCAGTCTATCCCTTTCATAGTTTTAATGCTGAGCAATATAGGGTTGTGAAGATCACTGGGAAAAATATATGAGAAAAGTTTCCTTTCTGATTAACTCATAGGGTTATTTTGTGTGCATGAAACTCAGAGAAGAAAGACTTATTACCATTCCTCATTACAAAAAATATGTATAAATTTCTTTCAATGTAAACTGAACTTTCACTGTGAGCACAAAATTTTTACTTATTTGCCTGAAGCCACGTTTTTTAATCATTATATACATTTTTTAATAAGAGACTGCATAAAGTATTAATAGTGTAAATTCTTTCCATCAAAGTAATTTGAGTTTATTTATTTTACTGCTAATTTTCAATCATGTTATATTAAATCTGTGACACTAAGGCTGACACATAAAACTTTGTCAATGAATATTCAGATGTGATGTTCTCTATACACATATTTTTCAGAAGAGCTGCTTTTTGTTTTTAAACTGATTTTCTTGTGTTAAATTTATATGAGTAGGAACCCAACAATTTCTTCTAACAAAGCTGGAAGTAAATATTCTTGAAATTGTGGCTAACATTCAGAAATTGGGACTTGTCCTGGGGAGAGAGATATTTGACCCCTACCTGAAAAAATAATTCTTCCTTTCTCACATGGAAATTAAACTGAGAGTATTTACTTTTAATTTTTAATCAGGTTTGGGCTTTTTTTTTTTTGTTGCTGCTGTCATGAGACCAATGAGTAAGAACACAACTTCTAGAACAGTCAGTGGCATCCCACTTGCTTCGCTTCTTCATATCCAGGCAGCAGTGTCCAGCTCTGACTTGAATTCCCAAATGACTTCTAGATGCTATAATCTTTGAGGTGGATGTCTCCTTACCTCAGTGCATTCCCATGTAAAGGAATCTAATGCTGTCAAAGGTTCCCTAAGATCATGTAGCCTACAAATACTGCTGTAGAAGAAGGCTTATTATCTGCAGGTGTTTTGCTTGCCTGGTGCAAGTATTGGAGAGTTTAGGGCATCTCAGCAGAGTGCTGACATTCAGGCAAGCTAATCACATGTACTCTGCCTCATCTGATTTTTCAAGTGGTAATATTGCTATTAGGGGTTGATTGCTGTGTTGCAAAGCAGAAGGAGTGATTAGCTTTCTAAGACTGAAAAGAAGTAAAAAAAAAACACTCCTACATTGTATTTTTTCTTGAGGCTGTTTATTTTTACTATGTCTATCTTTAAGCTGAGGAGCTTTGATCCAATGAAAATTTGAAAAACAGTATTTTATAGGAAAAGCCCCAAGAATTAAAATAAAAGGCATTACGAATGTAAACAATAAGCTCAGATTCAGAAGTAAATGCATTCCCTAAACACAATGTATCTTAGGAATTCAGATTGCCATAAAACAACAGATTAATCCCCCATTTGAATACAATTGTTTCAGTTAGACATAATACTGAATGATGAAGCTGACCACTATAATATACTTCATAAAATTTTTAGCCTCTGCAGGTATTGGAAGAAAAACAGGCACATTATTATACAGAAACTGGTTATATAATGACATCTCAAAGCTTAAGTTTTCATTTTAGTAACATACAAAGAAAAGTTAGGAAAATAGAGCAATAAAGCCCACAAATTTTTCTTGTTCCCCAGGGGAATATATATTTCAAATCCATGGTACAGCTCTGCAATGCAGTGGAGCAAGCTGCTAAGCAGCGTAGGCACTGTGTGGATGACACTGTCAGAATGGAGATTCAGACAAAGTTTATTAGAGAAGCCCTCCCGTTGAGTCACGAGGTGCAGAATGGACCCCCTTGCTTTCTAAACTCCTTCTCAGAGAGGAGTCTGGATCATAGCCCTAGACTCTCAGAGGTTTTTATGTAAAAGATTATATAGGTGTGACTGAATCTTTCTACAAGTTCGTCCTGCATGATTAAGAATGGCAAACAAAATAAATTTCTATGAAAAGAAATGATTTATTATGACAATGATTGCACTAAAAGATCTTAATTGGAATTATTTACTACACAGTATAGGTAGCTGTAACTACTAGTATGGTACAGTGCACTATTTTTGAAGCAATATTGAAGCAATTATATTAAAGCTAGCAAAAACATTTAACACTTAGAGACTGATCTTACTCAAAAAGTATCCTGGGCAAATCTCATTTGGTCTGCCTTGAAGAGTAACCCTGAAGGATGTCCACTCTCAAGGGAGGAATCCCCACAAAAGAAAGGATATGTTGGAAGACCCTGCTGTTGAAAAGTGGGACTAGGATTTTGTAATATGAAGTGAAAGACTGTCAGTCATATGTCTCCAGGCCAGCTGTGTCAGCTCAGCATCTTTAGATAAGTTAGTAGTGGTATAGTATAACTTGTTGCTTCCTTAATCTGGTGCCTTATCTGGTCTGCCACATCTTCACCTCACTACAAAGATGTTTAACTTCCACACTGATGAGTCAGGCTGGTTTCAGCATTCTTCAACACCAAACCCAGCATGATACCCCCTTCTCTATTCACCACTGATATATTGATATTCACCACTGATATATTGATAGAGTATTGTTTGAGCTGTTTTACCCCCACTTCAGTCACAGCATCCTGCTTCATCGGGCACTACTACTTTTCTCCTGGGCCTGAGGGTATGGAAAACCCTCCTAGCCTTCTGCTTCTAAAATATGAGTGGTTTTGGATCCTCTGGCCTGCCTAAACTCCTGTCTGATTCCCCCCTCCTCCACTCTTTCTTCCTGTTTTTTTCTTGCTTTCTCCT
>VZSE01015396.1:0-10917 GCA_013398275.1 Promerops cafer | reverse complement strand
CCCAACCCCCCGGGGGACCCCCCCCAATCCCCCAATCCTTTGGCTCATCCACACGACACAGGGACACTGAGCACCCACCTCCATCACTTTATTGTGGGGGACCCCGTGGGACAGAACCTCTGTCCCCCCAAAACATTACAGGGCCACATCACCCCCCCAGGGCACAGCAGGGTCCCAGAACTTCGGTGATTTCCCTCCCCGGTCTTCTGTGGCTACTCCATCCCCAGGGAGGACGGGAGGGTCTGCAGCCCCCATCCCGGGGTTTCAGGGGTCCCTGTGGCTCCAGGAACCAGTGGAGGAGCCAGAGCTGCAGCTCAGGCTGGCACTGGAGCAGGACTCCAGCAGCCGAGTCCCCCCAGATGCCACGCTGAGGGTCCCCTGGGTGTGCAGGCCCCGGGGCTGCCAGGCTCAGCTCACGGCCCCCGGCTCCAGGCTCCCGTTGGCAGCCGCTCCCCGGGCGGGCGTGGGCGAGGCTGTTTGCTCCGGCTGCTGCTCCTCCCGGGGCCCCGGCTGGTACGGGAGGTGACTCTGCCGGGGACAGGACAGGGACGGGTGTTGGCCGTGGTGGGACACAGCCTGGGACAGTGTTGCTCCCACACGAATTGGTCATTCCACATGATGGGAGCACCAACAGACCGGGAGACATTTCCTCTGGGCTCCTGCTTGAAACCAGCAGTTACAGCAAACTGGGGGTCTTCAGTCAGAGCCCGGGCTGTGGTCCCCCCACCCCAAAACTCTGCCTTTACCCCAGGAGGCATGACAGGAGAGGCAGGACAGGGGGGTGGGTGACATCACCTGTCCTTGTGGGGACACCTCAAACAAGCTCCAGGCAGAATGACAGGAGCAAATTTCAGTTATTCCAGTGAAAAGCAAGATTCCAAGGAAGAAAGAACCCCTGGCCTGGGAAACAACTCCCCTAAAAACCCCCAGCTGGGATTAAGAGGTTCCAACAGCAGGGAAGCCCCTTGGCCAGACATCCCCAGCGTCCCAGACATTCCCGGGACATCCATCCCCAGGACAAGGGTGGCACTGAGCCACCCACAGAGCCACCTCGGGGGCCGGCCTCTGGCTGCCACTCCCACCCTGGCACTCCTAATGCCACCCAGACCAGGGGCACACCCAAGCTCTGGAGCAGCTGTGTGGGAGAGGAGTCCCCGGGCCTGTCGGCCTGGTGGGAGGAAGGGGGGGGGTTCCTGCTGGGAAAAACCCATCCCGGGGGTGGGGGGCAGCCCCACCCGGCCGTACCTGCGCAGGGCCCTCGGCCGGAGGGACAAGCGGGGGGGAGGAGCTGCCCCTGTCCGGCTCCTCCAGCGCCAGGATGTCGATGGGAGCCTCGGCCATGTCCCGCAGGGACGGATCGAGGGTCACGGAAGGGTCAAAGAGCAGAGGGGATGGGGGGCACTGCATCCCATCGCCCACCACGTCCAGGTCCTGGCAGGGAAAACAGCGAGCGGCTCATCAGGAGGGGTGTGAGGAGACTCCCATCCTCTGAAGCAGCAGGAAAGGGAGGAGAAAGGCAGGGAGGAGCAGGAGGAGTGGGCACCGTGCCAGTGGGGGCCCCCAGCCAGCAGGAACCCCCTCCTTCTCCTGGAATGCCATGATCCCAGCTGGCACTGCTGAGGACAAGGTGTGGGACACACCATCTGGAGCCCAGCGTGATGTGTTGTCCTTAAAGTGTCCCTCCAGCACCTGGAATGGCTTTGACAGGGTCCAATCACACCCTTCTGGGGACCCCCAGAGCAGCCCCCCATCTCCAGGTCTTCACCACATTCCAGGGGACCACCAGAGCAATCCCTGCTCTCCAGGATGTCACACACATTCCTGAGGACCCCCAAAGCAATCCCTGCTCTCCAGGATGGCACACACATTCCTGAGGACCCCCAAAGCAATCCCTGCTCTCCAGGTCTTCACCCCACTCCAGGGGACCCCCAAAGCAATCCCTGCTCTCCAGGATGGCACACACATTCCAGGGGACCCCTGAACATCCCCACCCTCTCCTAGGATGTCACANGCAATCCCTGCTCTCCAGGATGTCACACACATTCCTGAGGACCCCCAAAGCAATCCTTGCTCTCCAGGTCTTCACCCCACTCCAGGGGACCCCCAAAGCAATCCCTGCTCTCCAGGATGGCACACACATTCCAGGGGACACCTGAACATCCCCACCCTCTCCTAGGATGTCACACCTCCTCCGTTTGCCCTGACACCACAGATGGGGATGGACAGGCTCTGAGGACTCCTCCATCTGCCCTCCCTGACGAGGGGAGAGGCTGGGATTTGTTTGGGCTCCAAAGGGGGTTTGACACCAGGGTGAGATTCCTGTGACTCACGAGTGGCACTTCCCCAGCCTGGCACGACGTGAGACACAACACAGATGCCCCAGGCAGCTTCCATGAATCCACAGCGCTCCAGAGGGAGCTCAGAACCCTCCCAAAGGACAGGATCAGGGAAAACAGTCCTGTTTTTCCTTTCTAACCCAAAAAATCCACCTCCTGTTTGCAAAGAAAGGGGCTGGGATCTGATCTGAGCTCCCCCCAGCCTGACTCTGCTTGCCCTCCCAGCTCCTGCTGCGGGAATCCCTCCTCCATCACCAAACTCCAAGGTGGATCCAAGGTTTGCCTCCAGGAGCAGTGCTCAGCAGTCTCAGGAGCATCCAAACACCCAGGGCACACCTCGCTCACACGAGCAGCTCCCACGGATCCTGGTGCTCCCAAACCTTGGCTGAAATGCAGGATTATGCCACAATAATCTGGGGATTAAAATCTTCCTGTTCTCTTCATGTGAGAGAGAAAATGGGGGTGTGGGGGAAAATCCTCTTTTTAAGAGGCTCCTAAAGTGATTTTAATGAGCACAGCCATTCCAAAGGAGCAGCCACCAACCCTGGAATAGCTCCCAAACCTTCCACATTCCTGCATTTTCACTGAATCCCAGCATGCCTTGGACTGGGAGGGAATGTAAAGCTCATCCAGTTTCCCCCCTGCCATGGGCAGGGACACTTCCACTGTCCCAGGTTGCTCCAAGCCCTGTCCAACCTGGCCTTGGGCACTGCCAGGGATCCAGGGGCAGCCACAGCTTCTCTGGGCACCCTGTGCCAGGGCCTCCTCACCCTCACAGGAATTCCTTCCCAATATCCCATCTAACCCTGCCTCTGGCAGTGGAAGCCATTCCCCCTTGTCCTGTCACTCCATCCTTTGTACCAAGTCCCTCTCCAGCTCTCTGCAGGCACTGAAGGGGCTCTAAAGTGTCCCTGGATCCTCTTCTCCAGGCTGGGCATCCCTAGCCTGGCTCCAGAGCTGTTCCAGCCCTTGGAGCATCTCCGTGGCCTCCTTTGGCCTCGCTCCATCAGCTCTTCCTACGCTGAAGATCCCAGACCTGGATGCAGCATCCCAGCTGGGCTCTCAGGTGGGCAGAGGGGCAGCTTTCCCACTTACATCGCTGAATTCCAGGGGCAAACTTTCCGTGGGCTGGAGCTCGGCTGCGCTCAGGTACAGATCCGTGGGAGCAGCTCCCAGCTCCTGGGGCACAGCCAGCACCTGCTCTGGGACGTACATCTGGGGGGGCAGGCGGAGGTGCAGGGGGCAGCACGGCTCCTCAGACAGGCTCACGGGCACGGGCTTGTTGCAGGGAACTTCCTCCGAGCCCTGGCACGGCTTGAACAGTGTCTGGTTTGTATCCTGGCAGATATCTGGGAAGATGAGGTCAAGGAAAGCAGCAGAGGTACAGCCAGAGACACATCCAGAGGGATAAATGGCGAGAAATGCTCCCAATTCCCCCACAAACGGTGTTAAACCCACCCCCATTTCTCCCAGATCAGGGATCCAGAGCCTAGAGCTGCACCCCAACTGCCCAGGGATGTGGGTGACATAATTTCCATGATGGAAAACTGGGACAGCAGCCACAACCCCCCCGTGGGGGCTGGGAGATGTGGCTGGATCCCTGGAAACCACTCACAGATACTCAGCTGGATGTCACAAAGGCACAGGATTAACTTTTGTTTGCAGACATCCATGGAAAACGATCAGCGCCAGCCCCACAGGCAGGGAGATCCCAGCACACACAATGCCTTTCCCACAGCCAGGAGCTCAGTTATGGTATTTCTATCTTCCCACTGCATTTCCCTTCCCAATGGAAAACCTGTTCCTGCCAGAGGTGTAAATGGGATTTCCTGCCTTTAATCCCTAACAGAAGCTCTGCTTCAATTGCATCACACTTGCAGAGCGATCCAGAGGCAGAGGAGCTACAGATCAAAACCCAGCCTGCTCTGAACCCATCACCTTCCAACCCTTTCCTCATCTTTCCACTCCCTCCTCTTCCCACACTCATCCTCTTCTTCCAAGCCTCATTCTGATCCCATCCTCCTCTTCCAACCCCTTCCTCCTCTTCCAGCTCCATCCTCTTCTGAATCCATTCCTCCTTTTCCTCCTCTTTCAATCTTTCTCTTCTTCTCATCCCTTCCTCTTTTTCAACCCCCACTCACTTCTTCCAACCACTTCCTCTTCTTCCATCCCTTTCTTCTCTTCTCATCCCCATCCTTTTCTTCCAAACCCTTCCTCTTCTTCCTCCCACCTTTCTCCTCTTCCATCCCCTTCCAACCAGGATGGTCCCAACTGCAATTTCCTCACACACACCAGTGTGGGAGGGGGGAAAAAAATCCCAAACCTACATAAAACTGGGAACAGACAGCAAGTTTAAGCCAGTTTCTTAAGCTGTCTAGGTTTGAGTTTCACCCCTCCCTTCTCTCCTCCCTACTCCAAGGATTTCTCAGGAATCCACTTCCCAGCAGGCCGTGGGGAGCCACAAGCTGGGCTGGCAGCAATGTCAGAGCCCAGCCCAAGGAGAGAGACCTTGGGACACCCAAGAAGAGAGAAGGACCTGGGACACCCAAGGGAAGATGAGAGGGAACAGGGGGTGGGGAAGGCAGATTTTCATCTCCTGGAGCAACTCCCAGCTCCAGCACTGACTTTACGGGTAGCCAAAAGCACAGATTGCCAAGAGGACAAAAATCCCAGGCTCCATCTGGAGCTTCCCAGCCTTTCCCCATCCCTTTAGTGCCCTGTCACAAACAATCCAGCTCCCGGAAGCAAAGAGAGCCCAAGAGCCTCCTGAAAAGCCACAGATGTTATCAGATGTTATCAGCTGCCCGAGGAAAAGCTTGTTTGTGTCAGTGAGAGTCAGCTGAGAGCTCCCGCCAGACCCAGCTCATCCCTCCCTCCCGGGAGTGCCAGCTGCCAGCAGCAGCTTCTCTGGCTGTTTTATGGGATTTCTCCTGTCTTTATTTTGAGGTCTGTGGTGGTTAGAGAGAAACAAAGGCAGCTTCCAGCTCCTGCTCCCTGCACAGGGCTGGGGGAGTCTGACAACTCCAGGGACGAAGCAAAGCCAGGGGCTCTCAGAAATCCAGAATCTCCCAAGAAATCTGAAAGCTCCTCAAGACCCAAGAGCTCCCAAAAACTCACGAGCTCCTGCAGACCCAGGAGCTCCCACAAATCCAGAAGTTCCCACAGACCCAGAAACTCTGATAAACCCAAGAGCTCACACAAACCGAGTTCCAGCCCTAAATCCAAGATCTCCCACAGATCCAGAAGCTCCTCCTCACCCAGCCCTCAGACCCAGTGCCAGAACTTGTCCTGACTCACCCCACTGCTCCCTCCTGCAGCTCCAGCCCGATCCAAACCTGGACACATCCACCCACTCCCACAGGAGTGGACGGAGCAGATGCACCAGGGCCATGCTTGGGGTCATGGATCCCATATTAGGGGTCATCCCTGAGCTGGGGGATCCTTGATCCCATATTGGGGGTCCTCCCTGAGCTGGGGGATCCCAGTAGAACCTTCAGTGCCAGCTCTCCAATAGCTGAGGCTAATTTGGGAAGTAAAACAGCTCAAGGCTGTTCACACACCCACGAGAACCTTTTGAAGGGTCACAGGGACTGAGCTGGGCCATAGCAGCTCCAATCTGGCTTGGAACTACCCCTCCAGAGCCTCCCAAAAATCCCCAAGGCTGTGCTCTGGTGTGTGTGTCCTCAGGTGGGGGGAGGTAGGCTCTGCTCCCAAGGAACAAGGGACAGGACAAGAGGGAAGAGCCTCAAGCTTTGTCAGGGGAGGTTCAGGAACTTCTGAATTCATCAGGAGGAATTTCTTCCATGGAATGGGTGGTCAGACACTGGAAGAGCTGCTCAAGGAGGCGGTGGAATCCCCATCCCTGGAGGGGATCCATGCACATCTCTCACAGCTCAGACCTGCCTGGCTTCTCTGCTTCCAGGTGAAATGCCCACCCTGTTTGGATGCTCTGGACCCAGGAGGCCATGGCAGGCCACCCCTGGGACCAGCCCAGCCCTTTGTTGCTCCCACACGAATTGGCTGTTCCATGGGATGGGAGCACCAACAGACAGGGAGACATTTCCTCTGGGCTCCTGCTTGAAACCAACGGCTACAGCAAACCGACGGCCTTGATTCAGGGCCAGAGAGGGAAAAAGGAGGCCCAGCCACGGGGCAAACTGCTGGCAAACACTTAGGGAGAGTGTCAGGAGGAAAGGATACGTGTGAGGCAGTGCCGGGTCATCGGGAGGGACGGGTTGGAGCATCGGACATCATCAACAAAGGCCAAGCAGCGCTGGCTGGAGCGGGTGGTGTGTGCCTGCAATCACGGAATGGTTTGGGTTGGGAGAGACTTTAAAGCTCCTTAAGCTCCAGTTCCCATGGGCAAAGATACCTTCCACTAGCCCACGCTGCTCTAAGTCACATCCGACCTGGCCTTGGGCACTTCCAGGGGTGGGGCAGCCACAGCTGCTCTGGGCACCCTGTGCCAGGGCCTCCCCACCCTCCCAGGGAGGAATTTGTTCCCAGTATTCCACCTAAACCTCTCATCTCTTAGTTTAAAACCATTCCCTCTTGTCCTGTCAATGCCCATCTATTTAAAACTCCCTCTCCCTCTTTTTATTAAGCCTCCTTTAGGCACTGGAATGGACTCACTCAGGCCCAGGAGCTCCCAAAAACCTGAGAGCCTTGATAAACCCATGAGCTTCACAACCCATGAGCTCCTACAGAGCCAGGAGCTCCAAAAAATCCTCAAGCCTCCAAAATACCCTGAGCCCCCTTTTCTCCAGGCTGAGCCCCCCAGCTCCCTCATCTTCCCAGGAGTCTTCCAGACCCTGCTTGTGCTCCAGTCCCTTCCCCAGCTCCATTCCCTTCTCTGGACTTGACCCTCAATGTCTTTCTTGCGGTGAGGAGCCCAGAACTGACCCCACCATTCAAGGTGTGGACACCAAGATCTCCCACAGACCCGAGAGCTCCTGCAGACACAGGAGCTACCACAGATCCAGAAGCTCCCACAAACCCAAGAGTTCCCAGAAGCCTCAACAAACCCAGGAGCTTCTCCAAACCCCGGAGGGTGGCAGCCAGGGCTGTCCTTGCAGGAAGGGTGTTACATGGGGCAATCTGCCAGGGCCTGGGGTCACTCCCAGAAAGGCACGAGAGGAGAGACCCATCCAGGACGTCCCCACGGACCTGCTGGGCCGCGCCGTCGGTGGCCAGGACCCTGCGCTCCCGGAGCTGCCGGTGCAGCAGAGCCTCCACCCCGTAGCGCTGCCGGTAGCGCCGCAGGCATTTGAGCCGCTTCAGGTTCTCCCTCTCCTTGGCCATCAGCCCCTCCGGCCCCGTCAGGAGGCTGCTCCCTGCAGGAATAAAGGAAGAGTCAGGAATCTCCACTCACCTGCCCATTTTGTTGGCATCAAGGGGCCACATCAGCCATCGAGAGCTCTGAGGGCTCCATCCACAGGACCAAGAGCAGCGCAGCTTTGGGTGACGCCTGGCGGTGCAGGCTCCATCCCAAAATTCATCCTGACCTCTCTGCACACACCAGGAACACTTGGGCCCACAGAGTATTTTTAAAACCTCCTTTAAAAATAATTCAGCCACTCCCGTCCATTGTGATTTCAGCAGCAGAACAGAAACTTGTCAAATTCCAGGTCACTTCTGTGTGAGTTCTGGAAGCTTCCCGCCAGCATTCCCAGGGTAATTACAGGGCAATGCTCAGGATCTGCTTTTCTCTGACTCGTTTGCTAAAAAGAGTTCTGCAAAATTGGTATGTACCAAACTCCTGGTTATTTTTACTTGAGCCTGAGCTGAATTATGGCATTTTCCAGGGTGAGCTATTAAAGGATGGTGCTGGAGGAAGAGTCCTTTGCTCTGCAATGCTTGGGATCAGTTACACAACTCGGTTTTGCCTCTGTTGAACTGGGAATTCCTGCTTCCCAGAGCATATTCTGCACAGGGAGAATGCCAGCAGAGGCAGAGGGAAAGCTGCATCCCTGTTAAGGGGGAATATGCCAGTACAGCAGCACTGGTGTTACTGGAACCAACTCCTGTCCACACACCAAGGGCCTTACTGAAGAATATTTTTTGTTCGTAAAAGGAAAAAACAGGAAATCCCAGTACAAAATAAGCACTTTTGTCTCAGAATTAACATTATAGCTCATTTCCTGCCAATGCTGCAAGCTCTGAAGAGCAAAGAAATGCATAAGCTTTGGAACTCCAGTGATATGGATCTCTGGGCACAGGACCAGCACAGAATCATGGAATCACTCAGGCTGGAAGAGCTCTCCAGGATCAGAGTCCAACCTGTGACTGATCTCTACCTTGCCAACCAGACCAGAGCACTGAGTGCAATGTCCAGTTGTTCCCTGAACACCTCCAGGGACAGGGACTGCACCTCCCTGGGCAGTTCCAATGCCTGACCACCTTTTCCATACAGAAATCCTCTTGATGTCCAACCCAAACCTCCCCTGGCACAATCTGAGGCCATTTCCTCTTGTCTCATTGTTCTGTGGGAGCAGATCCTGACCCCCACCTGGCTGAGGGTTACAGAGGAAGTTACAGAGAGTGAGATGGTCCCACCTGAGCTCCCTTTTCTCCAGGCTCAGCCCCTCCCCAGCTCCCTCAGCTCTCCAGACCCTTCTCCTCGTGCTCCAGCCACGCTCCAGCCCCTCACTGAAACACCTGCTCTGAGTGTGGAACCCTCCCCTTACGCTGCTCTGAAATCTGCCTCTAGAAAGGCCCAAACCCTCCTTTTTCAGCAGATTTCTGTGCACACCCTCAGGCAGGAGGTCTGGGCTCACCGATGGCCTCGTGCTCTGCCTTCCTGCTGTGCAGGAACCGGCGCTTCTTCTCCTTCAGCAGGTGCTGGAGGCGCTTGAACTGGTCGATGTAGAGGGACTGGAGGCGGATCAGCTTCTCCCGCATGATCAGAGCCACCTCCTCGGCCGTGTACACGCCGGCGTGCCTGGAACACCCAGGGAAGGGGGTCTGCTTGGGAGGCTCCCTGCAGACTGACCCCCCCAAGGGTTAGATCCCTGACAGGTCTGGGGATCCCATGGGTTTTTTGTGCTGAAGAATCTGGGGGGCCCTCAAGGATGGACCTCAAAATGGTGTGGGGGTCCCTTGGGGTTGTTGCCACAAAGGGTGTGAAGGTCCTTCAGAGCTAAACCCCAAATTACGTGGAGAGGTCCCATGGGGCTGTTCTCCTGAAGGGTGTGGGGGTCTCTCAAGGCTGAACCCCCCAAAGGTTGTGGGGAAGTCTCTCAGGATTATTCTTCCAAAGGGTTTGGGGGTGCCTCAGGGCTGATCCCCCAAAGGATTTGGGAGACCCTCAAGGCTTGATTCTCTGAATCTGTGGGGCTCTCTCAAGATTATTATTATTATGTGGTCGATGTAGAGCCCCTCTGGGCTGTTCCTCCCCACAAACAACACTGATGTTATTGGGAACACTCTGGGTTACACCATCAACAAGTGATGAGCTGAAATACTCAATTTCAGCCTTTTTTAAAGGGACAGGATCACCCAGAGAAGCTGCCAAGCTTCCACTCTGGAAGAGGATGAGCAGTAAGTGCTTCCCAGAAAACCCCAGCTCCAGGACCTGAGATTATCCACAGCCAACAAAGCCACGTGGGCACAAATCCATGAACCACCACTGATATTGTCACCTTTTTAACACAACCACTGTCCCCTGGAGCCACAGTGAGCCCAGAACATGGAACACGTGTGTAGCAGGCAGCAGCCACCATGGAATCCCAGAGGCTGGAAAAGCTCTCCAGGATTGAGTCCAACCTGTGACCGACCCCCATCAGAGCCGTGAATGCCACATCCAGTCATTCCTTGGACACCTGCAGGGATGGGGACTCCACCACCTTCCTGGGCAGTTCCAATGCCTGACAAGTCTTTCCATTAAGGAATTCCTCCTGATGTCCAGCCTGAACCTGCTCTGGGCACAGACTGAGGCCATCTCCCCTTGCCCTGTCCCTTGTTTCCTGGGAGCAGAGCCTGACCCCCACTTGGCTGCAGCCTCCTGTCAGGCAGTTGTAGAGAGCCAGAAGGTTCCCCCTGAGCCTTTTCTCCAGGCTGAGCCCCCCTGAAACATGTAACATGGATTTAACTCCCCAACCTACTTGAGGGGATCCTCCTGGTCGCTGTCGATGCTGTCGGCCTCACTGTCAGGGTCCCCACGCCATGTCTGCTCCACGGTGACAGGGTCCTGCTCGCAGTCACTCCAGCTGTCCTCGTCTGCAAGGCACAGCACCAGGAGTCACAGGACACTGTCCCACATCCCTTCATGGCCAGGGACACCCTGGAGCTCGGCCCCACGGAGCTGAGCTGGCTCTGCCTCATGCCAAAACACACTGGGAATGATGCTTCAGCCCTCCCAGGAACCAGGGAATTCCAGTGGTACTATTCAGCAGCCCTACAAACATTTCCATGCTAAACCTGCAGGATCTGGGTCTGGCAGTGTGAGACACACCAGGCTTTACAAAACCCCAGCTTTTACTCCCAGACCACAGGATCTTTTTCCCACTGGACTGAAGAAGGGATATTGCTGGCTTTCCCCTAGAGGAAAAGAACAGCCCAGCACTGCCTTTGGGTTTGATGC